>JACJUY010003563.1:18605-48444 GCA_014220935.1 Platorchestia sp. MABIK
ACTGCCAGTTTCAGGATCTCACTGCCAGTTTCAGGATCTCACTGCCAGTTTCAGGGTCTCACTGCCAGTTTCAGGGTCTCACTGCCAGTTTCAGGGTCTCACTGCCAGTTTCAGGGTCTCACTGCCAGTTTCGGGGTCTCACTGCCAGTTTGTGGATCTTGAATGAAATTTTGATATCCTCAACCGAGTCTAAATTAATAGCAGAACCGTGCTCGTACTTACTACTACAAGACTTTTTCACGCTCATTTGAGCTTCTAAATAGCAGTTGTATGCTCATAAATGAGTTTCGTACTCCTTATGTGCTGTTCCATTATAATAACTGTTCCCCTCAGGGAGATACAACTATTGTGTCTATGGGAATTAGCGCTCCCAGGGGGACTATGTGAGGGCCCGAGCTAAGGGTTAGGTAGGCTTCCTTTTTGTTGAAATAACATAGGTTTTTGTTCTGTTACGGACCATCTTTTTTCGGTTCACTGCTGTCCTGTTTTTTCAACACCTACTACTTTCTTCTTCAACTTTGATCTTGTTTCATAAAATTCTTTCTCATCCTACTGTTTCTATGCCCTTTCTGCGTAGATTCCACGTTCCCTAAACTCCATACTAAATGGTGCCTTCCTCCTTCCTCTCTTTGGATCGCCTTTGTAGCGGATAGGGAGGCTTAAACTAACTAATAAACTAACTATTATAACTGTTTGTAAATTCCAATTAAATATAGTCAGCTGTTTTTAGAAGGCATTTCATATTCATTTGGTTTGAAATGGTAGTTTCGCGTTATTGTGTTCGTAGATTAGATTAGTATCGAGGGAATTTTTAATGGCATTCCTCAATTTTGAACATTTTATTTCTATTTTTCCAAATTTATTCCCTTTTTCCTCGTATTTTCCGTTTTCCCCTTTTTTCCCTTTTTTCTTTTTTCTTAAATCATTTTCCCCATTTTCTCCTTATCCCGTTTTATTTCTTTTACCATTTTTTCGTTTTTCCTGTTTTCTTTTTTCTTTTTTCCTTGCTTCCACTTTTTTCAGTCATTCTATTTTCTCTTGCTGCTTTTTTCTGCTGCTTTTTTTCTTGTCTTTCAAATTTTTCCTGTTTTCTCGGTTTATCCTGTTTGCTCCTGCTATTTTCTACTCCTGTTTTATTATCTATGTTTCTCCTATCTTTTCTCCATTATTTGTTCTCATTTTTGTCTTTTTCTTCTTTTTTCTCTTTTCTTTTGTTCTTATATTTAATTTTCTCTTATTTTCTTCTTTTTCCCCATTTCCTCTTATTTCTTATTGATTACAAGCCATTCAATTTTTGAATGTATGCCATTTTTACAAACTTTTTTTTTAAATACTTCCTCAGTTTCATGTTTACCTTTTCGTAAGTTTCAATACCTTCAATGATGTAAAATTTCTTTTCGTATTGATACAGTATTTACGTAGTATAGGTACGAAAATATTGGAGTATTGGATCAAAATTTTTGAAGTCATTTTTAAGTATCAGTGTAATATTGACACATGAGGATGTAAGGCCTGGTGTTCGCCATAGCCGTGTGTGTATAGGACCTGACTCCGTGCGGGGAGACCCGGGTTCGAGTCTCGGCGCTGGTGGCGATTTTCTCTGTTGGGTCTAGGAGAAAAATTCTAAGCACAAGACCCCACTCTCCCCAGGTGTCTGAAATGGGTACCGGTCTTGACCGGGGGAAAGCGTCATGGCGTCCTGGTGTTAGTCATAAGGCATTTGAAAAACCAATGTAAAAGGTGATATGTATCATGCTTCAATTGGAAATAAAGCATCCGTAGATGCCAATGTTTGTTTGTTTGTTTGTTTGTGTTGTTGCTGCTTTAGTCATTGAGACATTTTAAGATTACTGAGCACAAAAAGACTACAAAAAGATCTTGAGGGGTAACAAAAGTAGGGCACTCTAGGTACAATAATAAGACACTATCATAGAGGTATCGGTACAATATTTTTCTATTAAAAAACAATTTACTATAACTACTCCTTTACATAAGATTGTATTATTTCACTTTAGATGCAATATTTTACAGTACTGGAGCAGCATTAGTTGAAGTGCCACAGCAGTACTGCAGTATTGGAAATATTGTTGTAGAGTCAGAATTGATAGATGTACAAATACTGAAGAAGATGCACGCCCGCAAGTTTTGCTGAACATTACACTTACCTTTGCAAAAATCCTAAAGATGTACGTCTGTACCGCCATGCCAAAAATCGTCTGGCTTTAGAGGGTTAGTTCTCGTACGTCTGTAGCTCGTCGCCACAAACCGACCTGGCATCGGCAGTGTTAGTTATCGTACGTCTGTCATCCGCAGGCTACTTAGTATCGTACGTCTGGAATATGGTGCTGAAAACTCCAGCGCGCAGTGAAGACACTGCATGATGCCGCACGGCAATCATTTACTGCCAAACACCACATTTATTTGTTTTTCAACAATTGACATTGGTATTACGATACCCATGTTTGAATATAAACCAACGATTTTAATGTCCAAGATATTTTAAAAACCAATGTTGTACATTTCATGTATCAACTTTATTGGAAATAAGCTGTTTTCATCTCTGAAAGTGTCGTAAAATACCTCTCGTCTTCTTCGTGCTTCGGCACAACATCCTCCATTCAATTAACTTTGCTTGGCATACGTTAATTACTTGTTGCTGTACGCAATTCTTCATGATATTTATATATATAAATATATTTTAAGACATCGTACATCCGCCATATGCTCTCGCACAGAATCTTACCTGTGCTTTAAAAAATTAAATTATCGTACGTCCGTCATGTGGCCCGAAAAGCTAGGTTGGGCTTGAAAAACAGTAGCAACGAAGAGGTGGCTGGTATCGTAGCTTCGTCTAAGTTAACTTATCTGTACTAAGAGTGAGCTTCAAAACATTTTGAACGTTTTCGAAACTTTAACACCTCAGCTATACTAGTACTGTTACGACGTAGCACTATTAGGGTAAACATGGAACAAAATACTTTATGTGCTAACTGAAGTGTTTGCAACCGAATTTTCAGTTAATTGCATAGTTTTCATATGGTACGAATATATACGCCATTGTAATTGTTATGGTTCTTATTAGATCAGTGTCAACAGTACTGGTTTGATTGTGTTTTTGAGTAAAGTGTTTTTTCAAAATAATTATTTCACTCTTCATTACATGTTTTATTTGCTGAAAAATACTACGTTCTAAACTTCTTAGAATTATACCCTTAGTTGGCCATTGCCAAAATAAAGTAAAATTTTATTATATGGAGGAGAAAATTCATGAAGGTACTATATTAAATATTTACCTGAAGCGTTATTCGTTTTCTATTTTCAAGCATTACCCACAGTAAAGTGTTACCCTTTCATTATTCTTAAGCCATTATACTGAATATCTTGAACCATCTTGCAACTTCACCAAGTTTCAACTGCCGACCATTACCTATCCTAATGTATTTTCATTCTAAATCTATCGTGGTTAAATTCTATGTAAAAAAAATTCTTTCTCCGTGACGGTGGCAATTCATACTAGATGATACTGTCTTTTCATCTTAGCTGAAGTTCAGTCAGTGCCTTCTAGATTTATACGAGACATGGAGTCAATGAAAACCCACGTCGTGATTGACAGCTGGTTAAGATGTTTTTTAGTCCGTCTTTTAGTCTTGACGGAGCCAAGAATTTGGTCAACTTGCGGTGAACGTAAGTTATTCTCCAGGAGTCGAGCAAGTTTTCAATGTTTTAAACATTTGGTCTGAGCTTACATGTTTCGTCATTCTTTCAAGACATATCCCATTCACCTTGTACTACCGGATAGTTTTCTCACATGTAGTACGCGTTGTGTAAGTACTGCCGTTAATTTTCATTCTGTAGAGAAAATCTTGAGATGTCTTACACATGCTGCCGAGCACAAGAAAAGATACATATCGTACGTCTGTAATCTGCTGCCCGCCACTAGCGCTGCAAGATGACACATTTCTGCTTCGTGCTGCCATACAATCACCCCTCGAATGAAAACTGCAGGGTTTCGTACGTCTTCTATGGGCACCATACATCCCTGCCTGTGATAACTGCTAGATCTTGTACGTCTGTCATGTGCTGCTAAACACTCTCACCTGTGTTAAAAACTAAAATATTTCGTACGTCTGCCAAAACCACCGTGCACTCACCTGTAATGAAGACCGCAAGATGTCGTACGTCAGTCATGTACTCCCTTTTATCAAAATAAATCGCCTTCGTTTTGAGAATGACGTCTGCTACGAACAGAGACAAAAACCCTGTCGAAATGACGACCATAAAGTGACAGTCGTGCCTCATGAGGAACAGCACAGATGTCACGGCTGCCCACACTCCGAAATACGTCTTCAAGTTCCACATCTTCTCTCCGGAAGATAAAAGAAAAAAATCTAGAACTGATTCTGAAAGAAATTTGCCCTGAAATGAGATAAAAAAGATCGTTGGTCAAAATTGAGTGCGTGAATGCATATGTAGCTAAAACATTTTACAATCCTCAAATAGGGAATTAAATTTAATTTATAATTAATTTTATTATTTGAATAATTATAATTTATTATTTGTTCATCTTTATAATTTTTCATCTTTATAATTTTCAGTTTTCTCTGTTAATTATAGTTGATGCTTGGTGAAAATTGCCGTTAGTTTTTGGTGTTTTTTGTTGGTATGTTTTTGGCGGTATATGATATTTTTTGGTGGGTTCATGTGGGTTCATGTGGTTTCGGGTGGTTTCGGGTGGTTTCGGGTGGTTTCGGGTGGTTTCGGGTGGTTTCGGGTGGTTTCGAGGGGTTTTTGATGGCGAATGGTGTCTTAGGCAGATTGTCAATCATTGTCAATAATTGATGATTCACGAGCTTTATCAAACACTGTCGAATGCAGTCATTTTTGATGGGCTGTTTCAATAATGTACAGAAAGTGACGATGCCTTCTGCGTCCAAGGTCAGGATTGGAGCTCGTTTCCAACAGATTTATTTAATCTTTAAAGAAAATAATGCATTTCATTCTTCTCGTGACTGAGTCACATATTTTGAAACAACTTTCTCTCCAGCCGACATGTCACTTGAATTTCGCCTTACCGCCAACGATAAATTATATCTAATTTACGGCCTTTCAGCGGGATACAACCATGGTTTCTATGGTAATTTGCGGTCTTAGGTGCAAGGAAGATGTATATTGTGTCCACTGGGTATTTTATGTATATTGTGTCTGTAGTGTGTTGATTAGAATTCTATTCTTGTACATTGTGTCTGTAGTGTGTTGATTAGAATTCTATTCTTGTACATTGTATGTGTAATGTTTAGGGTTAAATTAAGTAGAGCGCTTTGTTTTGTTCAAGGCCTGCTGTGTACATAGAACTAAGAACTATAGTAGAGATAAGAGAATAGACTTTCGGGGGAGTGGTCTGCGGACACTTGGTCGCTGTCACTGGTGCGGAGGGGCTGAGGCCTGGGGTAAGTGTGGCCGTGTTAGGTGGAATAAAAGTCTTATTGGAGACGAATAAATTGTAACCTTGTAAATTCCGTAGGCAATAATTCATGCATTTTATCTCCTGTCTCAGGATTTGCTACGCCCCGTTTCGACCGCTCCCATCCGCTCTTGCTCTCGCTATAGTATCGTTTGGTTTCTCCTTTGCTCGAGCCTTTGTAATGTGTTAATGAGTGCTAGGTGGCGCTTGAATCCTTGCTCCTTAAATTATCAGAATAAATTATTGATTTTAACTTGTTGAAGCCCCAGTGGGGGTGTGAAAATAAATTTGTTCGTTCTAGTGTTCATCGATTACTACCCTGGTTCCAACCTATCGCTACTGGCTGTGCGTAGCACATCACATAATTTGGGGCGTAGCAAATCCCAATTCCCAAAATCCCAAATTCCTTTTTTCTGTTGCTTTCTTTCTCTGCATACAATCTTTCGCAAAGTGTCCCTCTCGTCCACAGGAAAAACATGTTGGTTTGCTAGTTAGCTTAGGGTGTATTGTCTCCTCCTCAATATTTCGCGAGGCTGAGAACTTCAAAACTTCTTGAGGAATTCTCATGCTTGAATTCACAAAATTTCGCGACGTGTCCCTATTTCCCACAAATATGGCGTGACTTGTAATTTGGGTCACGTGTTTTGAATGGAGAACTTTCTTCAAGTATCTCTTTCCCATGGATAGCTTGATAATTGTCTGCCATTTTGATGACTTTGTCCAATGCTATAGTAAAAATCTCATGTTCCCGCAAGTATTCAGACAAATCTCTACTTGCCGCGTTAAGCATTTGGTCTTTAATTACCAGCTCCTTCAATTTCGTGAAGTCATTCCCGACTGCCGCTTGTTCACAAAATTAACCGAAATCTTCGGTTAGGTCCAAAGCAAATTGACGATATGATTCGCGTCCTTGCCTCTTGGTCCTAAACCGATCTTCGTAGTCATAAATGTTGAACCCAAAAGCTTCAATTATTTGTTGCTTTACACACGAATACGCTGAGTCACAAGGAAGGGAATTTATGAAGGCCGCCACTTTCGAATTTGCAAAGCCATTTTGCAGCGCAGACATGGCAACTATAGCACTCCATCTGTGTGCCTCTTTGACTCTTTCGAAAGTCTGCAGGTAGACTGCAACATCATCGCCATCTCTGTACGATGCTAGTTTAATGAGAGATTTTCCTTCAGCAGCACTCAAGTTTTCTCCATTGGAGGACCGACCTCTCGCCGTCTCCAACTCAACTTCAAGTTTAAGAACCTCTCGCTGATGTAGTCTCTCCTCTCTCTGCAGTTCCTCCAGGCGCTACCTATCCGCCCTCTCCTGCTCGTCAGCTATTTTTTTTTCTTCTTTGTTCTTCTCTACATATGCTCTTAATTCGGATCCCTCGTAACCGAGAGTTAGTCCATCTTTATTAAATTGTGAATCCATTATTCTCATAGTAATTTTACTTACTCCACCTGTTCTCAACGAATGATTTATGTTAATACTGCTTGGTCAATCCCCCATTATGTGATGTGCTACGCACAGCCAGTAGCGATTTAATTTATTCTGTTTAAGCCGGATATTTATTCCACAGGCCACCTTGTTTATACTGCCTAAGCCGTATATTTATTCCACAGGGAATTCAATTTATTCTGCTTAAGCCGGATATTTATTCCACAGGGAATTTAATTTATTCTGCTTAAGCCGTATATTTATTCCACAGGGAATTTAATTTATTCTGCTTAAGCCGGATATTTATTTCATAGGAGATTTAATTTATTTTGTGTACACCGGAAATTCAATCTATATATTAATACGCTTAAAACTAAGTTCGTGGGAAACGCTCTACATCTAATAGGCTGGATAGGATAGGTAGGTTAGATTAGGTTGGGTTAGTTTACATGCATTGATACGTTTGACATTTTATCATGATAGGATAGGTAGGATAGGTTAAACTAGGTAGGGGTAGGATAATTATTATTTTTGATCATGTTTTAAATTTTTTTTATTTTTTACTTTTTTTTAATCAATTTTTTTGTGTTTGATTTTCTTAATATGTTGATTTTTTTTAATTTGGTAATTTTTATTAACATGTTGACTTTATTGATTTCAATTTGTTTATTTTTAATTTTTTTCAATGTTTTCATTTAATATATTTTCAATTTATTAAATTTTTTCATTTTTTAATTTTTTTTATATATTTCAATTTTTCAAATTTTTTCATTTTTCCAATTATTTTCAATTTTTTCATTTTTTTCAATCGTTCAATTTTTTCCATATATTCCGATTTTTCATTTTTTTCATATGTCCAATTTTTTTATTTTTTCAATTTTTTTTCAATTTTTCCAATTTGTTTCAATTTTTTCATTTTATTCCAGTTGCATCATTTTTTTCCAATTTTGTTATTTATTCAAATTTTGCCATTTTGCAAATTTTTTCACTTTTTTCCCAATTTTTCATTCAATTTTTTCATTTGTCCCATTTTTTAATTTTTTTTTATTTTTTCATTCCTTTAAATTTTTTCATGTTTTCCAATTTTTTCATTTTTCCAATTTTATATTTTTTCAATTTTTTTCCAATTTTTTCTTTTTTCCAATTTTCTTAATTTTTTTAAATATCATAATTTTTTCCAATTTTTTCATTTTTTTCAATTTTTTTATTTTTTTTCGATTTTTCCATTTTTTTCAAATTTTTTCATGTATTAATTTTTTCCTTTTCTTTTTTATTTAATTATTTTCATAGTATGTTTATTTGATATTTTTTTTTATTCATTTTTTCAATTTTTTTATTTTTCTGACATTTTTATTTGTGAATTTTTTTATTTATTTATCGTTTTAATTTTTCTTTTAATTTTTATTTATATTTAATTTTTCTTACATTTTTTTTAAACTTAACATTGCATACAAATTTGATTTTAAATTACAGTAATTACTTCAGGAATCTTTCCATATCAAACAATGCCAATAAAATACATTTCCCTCATACTTTAATTAACTTCATATGCTTGGAAGTGAGTTAATTATTGAACCCGTGTAATCCACACGGGTTTCTGCTCATTTTTATGAAAGCGCCGTGACTCGCGGTATCGTGTCTATAAAGATACTATATATACGGTAACAAGCAGAATGGATAGGATAGGTTGGTATATGTTAGGTTAGCATGGNCCGGTCGAGACCGGTCCCCATTTCAGACACCTGGGTAGAGTGGGGTATTGTGCTTAGAATTTTTTCTCCTTTACCCAACGGAGAAAATCGTCACCAGAGCCGGGACACGAACCCACGTTTTCCGCACGGAGTTGGGTCCGAAAGCCACACGGCTATGACGAGACATTGGTTAAGTTGAGTTAAGATAGGTAGGGCTAGGATAGGTTAAGTTAGGTTAGGATAGGATAGGATAGGTAAGGTTAGGACAGTTAGCATGGGTTAGGTAATGTTGACGACATTTATTCACGGGTCAACGGTTTTTTATGTTTGACAAATTATCAGGAAAGCTTCCATTAGCATAGGATAGGTTAGTGTATACATGTTGGGAAAGGTTAGGTTAGAATTTTTGACTGAATTTTTACCAAATTTTTTCATGAGTCCGCCTAGCTTAGCAATGACATTGGTTAAATTTCGGTTAGGATAGGTTAAAATATGTTGGGTTAGGATAGGTTAAAATATGTTAGGTTAGGATAGGTCAAAGATGTATCAGGTTAGGATGGGTTAAAGATATGTTAGGTTATGATAGGTTAGGTAATGTTGACTGAATTTTTTCACAGGACACGGTTTTTTACTTTTAGCGTATTATGGGGATGGGTTCGGTTAGGATATGTTAGGTTTGGGTAGCATGGGTTGAATAATGTTGACGGAATTTCTTCGCGGGTCCATGGTTTTTATGTTTGACATATTAGCAGGATCGGTTTGGTTAGGTGATGATGTTAGGTTAGGATAGGCTAGGTTAGCACATGTTCAGTAATGTTGATAGAATTTTTTCACGGTTCCACGTTTTTTGTTTGACATTATCAAGCTAGGTTAGGTTAGAATATGTCATGTTAGAATTGGTAAGGTAATGTTGAATGTTTGCCGAATTTTATCACGGGTCCGCCCAGCTGATGACATTGGTTTAAGTTAAAGTAATATATGTTAGTTTAGGATACGTTTAGATAGGTTAGGAGATTTTGACGGAATTTTCATCATGGGTTCACGGTTTTTAATGTTTGACACATTTTCAGGAACAGTTTGGATAGGATACGTTAGAATATGTTTGGATGGTTAGATAATGTTTGGTTAGAATAGGTTTGGTTGGAATTGGTAAGCCAATGATGACCGGGTCCACCTAACTGTGGGATTGTCCGTGGAATTTCCACGGGTCCTACTAGTCTTTATTATTGCAATACGGGAAAAAATGCAACATTTTTTAATAGTTCTTAAAATGTTCAAGTTCACAGTTTGTCACTTAAACTTTCCGCTCGTTTCAGGTGTTGCAAAATTTAACTGGGCCTAGAAAAATATTTTTTGTTTTGTATGACAAGTAGCATATTAAAAATCTGGGATGTATTCTAATTTATGGCTATTTATAGAAGAACATTATTTAATATATTAAAAAAATTGATAGGTATCAAAAGTGATAATACATGTATAGTTATAAATGATGTAAAAACATTGAATGTTTCCCAATCATAACAATTTTTCATCGAAATAACACGAGAAGTAATCATTTAATCAATCAATTGAGTACATTAAAATAATCAAACGAATATATTAAATAGAAAAAGTCGTTTCAAAAGACAGTTTTTGATCACTGCCGGTTCTTAATCTGTGTTAGTAGTGAGGAAATCTGACCTGAACTTGTAGGGACTGCCTGCCATTTGTTTGCAGTGGCCGTCAGTGGAGAACATAGTACATCCTCCCTCAATGGAGGATATAGTACATCCTCCCTCAATGGAGGATATAGTACATCCTCCCTCAATGGAGGATATAGTACATCCTCCCTCAATGGAGGATATAGTACATCCTCCCTCAATGGAGGATATAGTACATCCTCCCTCAATGGAGGATATAGTACATCATCCCTCAATGGAGGATATACATAAGTTATGTAATGAGAAACGGTTGATATGTATCAGATTTTTGTTGACCACCAAAAGTGCCACTAATGACCAATACTATCGCTCGTAATCACCAAAAGTGCCACTAATGACCAATAGTATCGCTAGTGACCACCTAAAGTGTCGCTAGTGACCACCAAAATTCCCTCCACTAGCGTCACCAACAACACACACAACACAAAGCACGAGCACCAACCTTGGTTTGCCCTTGCAACCATCGCTGAGTGCTGAGGTCAGACGTACAATCTCACCTTTATCTTCCTTATCAGGAAAGTTCAGATGCTGATACTGCGAAGGACTTCATTGCAGGCAATACATACTCAAAAAGCAAAACGAGTGTTTTTGGTAAATAGTTCTGTGAAACTGGATTTTGAGAAATTGTGCATCTAATTCCCATAGCAAGTTTATGATGGGTGTATGTGTGTGTGTATTTGTTTGTGCGTTTGTGTATTTGTGTTTGTGTATTCGTGTTTGTGTGCGTCTATTTGTTTGTATGCGTGTATTTGTGTTTGTGTGTATGTATTTGTGCTTGTGTATATGTATATGTGTTTGTGTGTATGTATTTGTGCTTGTGTATATGTATGTGTGTTTGTGCGTTGTGTCCAAAAGAAACGGATGACTCCAATTTAAGAAACCTCTGGTCGAATAAGCATTCACTTGTATTCAAATTCAGATTTGCTCATGCGCATGTAAATTTTTTCCTTAGTGGGATGCATAAGTGTAACGTGAAGCTTATAAATACTTGTTTATAATTTACGTTTAAAATATGCATATTCATGGATGGACAAAAATGAGAAACACCTTGAAATTACAAAAAAAAATAGTTTAATCTTAAATAAGGCCTTTAAACTATACTTTAACTTTGCGTGGGGGTTAACTATTAAAAAATTAGAATTGTTCCTAATTTTATTTTTAGCCCTCCTTTATTTATTTAGGTAATGTTTTCAATTTTCTACGGTGATTGTGAGAGATATCGATTCCATGATTTTCACATATGAACCACAAATTTTCAATAATGTAATGATCTGGAGACCATGGTAGACAGATACGATGTTCTGTGTCTCCGGAATATATATTACTCCGGTTATTCAACTATAACTTTGGCAGGATGAATGTGTATTATCACCCTGAAAAAAAGGATTTCCCTTCGAGAACAGTTCCTGAACTCTATGATGGTTTCATTTAAATCAACTAAAAGTGAACAGTTCTACCTGTTGATTCTACCACAGAGGGCGACCTAGAGCCGATTTCCCACAAAATGGTTTCCCAGACTATGACAGTCTCTTCCATGCTCAGCAGAATGGCTTCCCAGACCATGACAGTCTCTTCCATGCTCAGCAGAATGGCTTCCCAGACCATGACAGTCTCTTCCATGCTCAGCAGAATGGCTTCCCAGACCATGACAGTCTCTTCCATGCTCAGCAGAATGGCTTCCCAGACCATAATAGAGCCTTTTAGACACTCAGCAGTCCAAATCCTGTAGCTCTATTTCAGAATCATCTTTTGTTTAGCTCTAAATGTGTGCTTCGCCTTAGGAGGGAAATAAGATAGAGAGGAACTATCCAGGAAATATGACATTCTTCCACTATTTTTCTTGCCTTTTCAGACATTAATCTAGAACGATTCGGTCCTCTTTCGAAAATAGCGTCAATATATTGTATTTCTTGTTAAATTTGTTCCATACTGTATTCTTTGAATTTTCTGCCGAGTGGCAGTCAGTTTCCTCCACACATTGTTATCGGTGACTCTCTGATACTAGTGTCAGTTTAATTATGGTTGCTCTAGTTATATATAATATGTGCAATTACCTAAATAGAATATTTAATTCTTAGTTTAAATTTGAAGATTTTGGTCAAAGCCCGAAACGCTCATTTTAATAGTGACCACATACAATTTTAAGCCTGTGGACTTCTTTGGTTTTTGCCCTTAAACTTTTTAATGATGGTAGTTGAAATAATGGTTGTATGAGTACGCCCCTCAGGGGGATACAACTATTATATCTATGGGAATTGGCGCTCCCAGGGGGACTATGTGAGGGCCCGAGCTAAAGGTTAGGTAGGCTTTCTTTTTGTTGCAGTAGAATAGGATTTTGTTTTGTTACGGACCGCCCTTTTTTCGGTTCTCTGCTGTCCTGTTTTTCAACACCTACTACTTCCTTCTTCAACTTTGATCTTGTTTCATAATCTTCTTTCCCAACTTACTGTTTCTATGCCCTTTCTGCGTAGATTCCGCGTTTCCTTAACTCCATACTCAATGGTGCCTTCCTCCTTCCTCTCTTTGGATCGCATTTGTTGCTGCGGGTAGGGAGGCTAAAACTAACGACTAATCTAATCTGTATGAGTACGATAATGGACGTTAAAGGGTTAAACGCTTTGCCACGTTTGTCCCCAAGAGTTATGGTTATGTGATTGCAGCGCTGCACTGATATCTAACGCTTCTTAACGCTTCAGACTTACGAGCAATTTACGTTGTAACTGGCCAACCGCAGCCTAAGTTCTACAGCGGAATGGGCTAAAGTGCGTGTCTACTTTGCTGAACAAAATACTGAAATTTCCCGTGGAAAAACTCAAATTTGAGTATTTTTTTCAGAAAAACCGCGTGTAATGTAGCTAAATCGACAGAAATACCTACGCTGTCACCTGTACCTCTGCAATACCTTGAGTTGTTTGAAAATTGGCCGGTGATTGTTCAATTTTGGAGTAATTTTGATTGCAGTAGTTTTGTGGTGCGCTAATTTCTAGCACTCCGCATAAAAGTACCTCTGACTGTACTTAGAGGGATATAATCATTGTATCTACGGGAATTTGCGTTCCCAGGGGGAATATGTGAGGTCGCGAGCTAAATGTTAGGTAGGGCTTCCATTTATTGAAATAGAATAGGGTTTTTAATTTTGTCACAAACCATCTTTTTTCGGTTCACTGCTGTCCTATTTTTAGGACCTACTAATTTTTTCCTAACTTTTATCTTATTTCATAAACTTTTAACTTACCATTTCTATGTACCTTGTATGGATTTCGCGTTCTCTTTACTTCACGCTAAATGGTGCCTTCCTCCTTCCCATTTTTTGGGACGCCTTCGTTGAGGTGACGGAGGTTTAAACTAACTATTGATTTAATCTAATGTGCCCTCCTGATTTCATAAATTCAGATCTTGTTGTTTCTATGTGCAGAGTGGGGGGACACACCTTGTTCATATATTCCCCGTACACTTAATTCCGTGCTAAAAGATGCCTTTCTTCTTCTTCTTCTCTTGGGAAAGCCTTAGTTGTGGTAAGAGAGGCCTGAATTAATTTACAATCTAATCTGATTCCTGTATCCTTCAGATTATTTGTTTTCGTAAGTATCTTTCCAAATATCATCTGCCCTAATTGTCCTGATTATCGTTTTTCCTAAGTAAATTTTATGGTTATCGTTTGTCCTAATTTTCTTGATTATAGCTTGTCCTCATTGAGTGTTCTGATTATTGTTTGTCGTAATTGCCTTGATTATCGTTCGTTCTAATTGAGTTTTCTGATTATCGTCCGTCCTAATGAAGTATCCTCGTGATTATCGTCGGTCCTAATGAAGTACACTCATGATTATCATCCGTCCTAATTAAGTATCCTCGTGATTATCGTCCGTCCTAAAGAAGTATCCTCGTGATTATCGTCCGTCCTAAAGAAGTATCCTCGTGATTATCGTCCGTCCTAAAGAAGTGTCCTCGTGATTATCGTCCGTCCTAATGAAGTACACTCATGATTATCATCAGTCCTAAAGAAGTATCCTCGTGATTATCGTCCGTCGTAAAGAAGTATCCTCGTGATTATCGTCCGTCCTAAAGAAGTATCCTCGTGATTATCGTCCGTCCTAAAGAAGTACACTCCTGATTATCATCCGTCCTAAAGAAGTATCCTCGTAATTATCGTCCGTCCTAAAGAAGTATCCTCGTGATTATCGTCCGTCCTAAAGAAGTATCCTCGTGATTATCGTCCGTCCTAAAGAAGTACACTCCTGATTATCATCCGTCCTAAAGAAGTATCCTCGTGATTATCGACCGTCCTAATGAAGTACACTCCTGATTATCATCCGTCCTAAAGAAGTATCCTCGTGATTATCGTCCGTCCTAATGAAGTACACTCCTGATTATCATCCGTACTAAAGAAGTATCCTCGTGATTAACGTCCGTCCTAATGAAGTACACTCCTGATTATCATCCGTTCTAAAGAAGTATCCTCGTGATTATCGTCCGTCCTAAAGAAGTACACTCCTGATTATCATCCGTCCTAAAGAAGTATCCTCGTAATTATCGTCCGTCCTAAAGAAGTATCCTCGTGATTATCGTCCGTCCTAAAGAAGTATCCTCGTGATTATCGTCCGTCCTAAAGAAGTACACTCCTGATTATCATCCGTCCTAAAGAAGTATCCTCGTGATTATCGACCATCCTAATGAAGTACACTCCTGATTATCATCCGTCCTAAAGAAGTATCCTCGTGATTATCGTCCGTCCTAAAGAAGTATCCTCGTGATTATCGTCCGTTCTAAAGAAGTATCCTCGTGATTATCGTCCGTTCTAAAGAAGTATCCTCGTGATTATCGTCCGTCCTAAAGAAGTACACTCCTGATAATCATCCGTCCTAAAGAAGTAGCCTCGTGATTATCGTCCGTTCTAATGAAGTACACTCCTGAATCTCATCCGTCCTAAAGAATTATCCTCGTGATTATCATCCGTCCTAAAGAAGTATCCTCGTGATTATCATCCGTCCAAAAGAAGTATCCTCGTGATTATCGTCCGTCCTAAAGAAGTATCCTTCTTACTATTGTTCGACCTTATCAAGGCATGTGTAGGTTACCTTTCGTTTATGAAGAATACCCGCCAACATACTGAAGTCCTAATCAACTCTCCTGGTCATCCGATGTCCTAATTACCTAATTATTTCCATCCATAATAATTTCGTCTCCATTTAGAGTTGCTTCGCGCTGGTGAAGCTCCGCAGGAAAGTTGGGGTGCCGGTTGGGGCACTGGTGAGGTGTGGTGTCTGGGTATCGGCATCTCTGGGAATCGGTATTGGTATCGCTGGGTATTAGTATCTGTTGGCGGGTATAGGTATCGGTGAGTATTTGTATCGGTGGGTATTGGTATCTTTGGGTATCGGTGAGTATTGTTATCTCTGGGTATCAGTGGGTATTGGCATCTCTGAGTCTCGGTTTTGGCGAGTGCCGTTTGCGACTCATTTCGGCGAGTGAGTCCAGTTGCAAATGAAGTGATTTGAGCCTGTTATCTTTCGAAGTGATATGTTCGAAACGTAATTCGATAACCAAATTAGTTCGGTAAGCGTTGCATAATTGATGGTCTAATATCAAAGTAATTGAAAGCCTAGAATATAATTTTCGGAACGAGTATACGATAAAGAAAAAATCACAAGCATCGGCTGAATTTTATTGCAACTGCACTGGAGCAGAGGAAAAGTATCGTTGTTAATGACGTTAATATTCACATCGAAATACGACAAGCACACTGTATTCCCTCGTTTTGTGTAATCTGCTATGATATGAGAGCAATATTCTTCTTCGATCCTGAAAATTACAAGATTTAAATGATACAGTGTACATCAGTATATTGTCTGTGAGCGACTGCCCAGCTGCCGCTGCCCAGCTGCCGCTGCCCAGCTGCCGCTGCCCAGCTGCCGCTGCCCAGTTGCCGCCGAGCGGCAGCTGCTGCTGCTGCTGCTGCAACGTAGCATTATGACGTTTAATTGCTTATGTTATCGTGATAAATTAATTGTTGCTATTAATCTCCGCAAATTTATCGTTTATAAGCACAAATCAACAAATGCATCGAGCATGACCATTCTGCATGCTCGATACTACATACTACACATCAACCCTTAATCTTCAACTCAATCCTCAGAAGCCGAACATAGGCTCGGCCAGCGTAGGCCATCCGGTTCTCCCCGTAACCGTGCACGTCCGGTTCACCACGTTGCCGTGGTCGTCCGGTTCACCACGTAGCCGTGGTCGTCCGGTTCACCACGTAGCCGTGGTCGTCCGGTTCACCACGTAGCCGTGATCGTCCGGTTCACCACGTAGCCGTGGTCGTCCGGTTCACCACGTAGCCGTGGTCGTCCGGTTCACCACGTAGCCTTGGTCGTCCGGTTCACCACGTAGCCGTGGTCGTCCGGTTCACCACGTAGCCGTGGTCGTCCGGTTCACCACGTAGCCGTGGTCGTCCGGTTCACCACGTAGCCGTGGTCGTCCGGTTCTCCACGTAGCCGTGGCTGTCCGGTTCACCACGTAGCCGTGGCCGTCCGGTTCACCACGTAACCGTGGCCGTCCGGTTCACCTCGTAGCCGTGGTCGTCCGGTTCACCACGTAGCCGTGGTCGTCCGGTTCACCACGTAGCCGTGGTCGTCCGGTTCACCACGTAGCCGTGGTCGTCCGGTTCACCACGTAGCCGTGGTCGTCCGGTTCACCACGTAGCCGTGGTCGTTCGGTTCACCACGTAGCCGTGGTCGTCCGGTTCACCACGTAGCCGTGGTCGTCCGGTTCACCACGTAGCCGTGGTCGTCCGGTTCACCACGTAGCCGTGGCCGTCCGGTTCGCCTCGTAGCCGTGGCCGTCCGGTTCACCACGTAGCCGTGGTCGTCCGGTTCATCACGTCGTCGTGGTCGTCCGGTTCACCACGTAGCTGTGGCCGTCCGGTTCATGACGTAGCCGTGGCCGTCCGGTTCTTCGCATGCCGTCCGGTTCCCCAACCCCGGTAATTCGGCGGCCACGGTAATCGCAAGCCCCAGAAAGATGCCCCCAAGCCCCAGAAAGATGTCCCCAAGCCCCAGAAAGATGCCCCCAAGCCCCAGAGAGATGCCCCCAAGCCCCAGAAAGATGCCCCCAAGCCCCAGAAATATACCCCCAAGCCCCAGAAGTAGAACTCAGGCTTCAGAACCCTAAGCCCCAGAAGCAGAAGTGAAGTCCTCTGCGGCTCAGGCGTGCAGGGTGGGGGCGGTGAGGGGCCTGATGGAGCTGTATGGGCGCGACCAGAACCAGTCCACCACCTCGAAGGGCATCGCCTGCAGCACTCGCGTCAGTACCTTGGTGCCCAGACTGGGCATGTACCGAGTCTGCCAAAATGGAGCATTTTGAGGCGAAGATGGGGCATTGGCAGACAAATACGGGGCTATTTGAATCAAAGATGGCGCATTTTGAGGCGAAGGTTGGCATTTTGGGACATTAACGGGGAATTATGAGACAGAGATGCAGGTTTCTCTAGTGCTTGGTCGTCTAAACTGAGAGTGAACACGGTATACGATTATGAAAATGTTGGTTCCTGTAGTGGTCTTAACTGTAAGTGAATTCGGTACGTAACTATGAAAACCCAGGTTTCTGTGGTACGCTGTGGATATTAAGCCCCTCTGTGTGATTACGGTGTATAACTATGGTCGATTTGAGTGGACTCGGCGCACAATCATGAGCCATCACTGTGTAGCTGGAGTGCACAACTATGGTCGTGAACTGTCTGTGTGTGAATGCAGCGCACAGACACGTGACATCTGTGTGTGAATGGTGCAGACACGTAACATCTGCGTGTAAAAACGGATCACGGTCGAGTAGTATCTCTGAATGAAAGACAATAATGTGACTATTGCAAGGACGCTCTCAAGTGCATGTGGATAGCCGAATGGCGGGTGAATGCGGTGCGTGGCGGATGACTGCGGTGCGTGGCGGGTGAATGCGGTGCGTGGCGGGTGAATGCGGTGCGTGGCGGGTGAATGCGGTGCGTGGCGGGTGAATGCGGTGCGTGGCGGGTGAATACGGTGCGTGGTAAATGATACAGAACTCAGTTACTGTACTGTCTTTTGCGAATTGGGACACCAATTTCAAAATGAGGTTTGAATTTGCTTTTAATCAAATTAATGTTTAAACTTTGATTAATATTTGACCTGTCTTTAAAACCTTTTCATTTTTGTCCTCCAAAATTCAAGACAGTAGTTAACTTGTAGCTCTATTCGAAAGTTTCTGCAAACATTTTCAAAATCATCTCATACGATGTGATTTTATTTTTTAATATTCTGTTTCGGACCTTTATCAGGTCGTGCCCGTGTAGAACTTCCCAAGTTGTCGTACGCGTTTTGAAGCTACTCAAGTTGTCGTCCCCTTTTCGAAGCTACCCAAGTTGTCGTACGCTTTTTGAAGCAGCCCAAGTTGTCGTACGATTTTTGAAGCTACCCAAGTTGTCGTACGCTTTTTGAAGCTACCCAAGTTGTCGTACGCTTTCTGAAGCTACTCAAGTTGTCGTACGCTTTTTGGAACTACCCAAGTTGTCGTACACGTTTAGGAACTACCCGAGTTGTCGAATACGTTCAGAAACCACAAACATTTTCGTACGCTTATTAGACCCACTTTAGGTGTTTCAGACGACACTGCGTCCACCAAGTCGTCGACCACTTCGTGTACCTTGTCTTCGCCCCTCGCAATCTCGCGGGCGTGTTGAAGAGCGGCCTTGGTGCGGGCTTCGAAGTATTCTCTGCCATAAGCCTCTTGGGCCTCCTTTGGGGCTTTGTTCCACATTTTTTCGTACTGCGTTTTCAGTTTGTCTTCATTGCAAATATTCGTTCTGAAATGGAAAGATACTAGAAAATGGTTTCAAGCATTTTATTTTGACTTTTTCTACTGTGACCCTGTTCCTTTTTTGAAGGAATCATTCGCGCAAAGTTAATTTAAAAACAATATCTACTGAACGTAGGAAATACATTACAAGGCAATTAACATATACTATACTCTTACATATTCATCAAAAAACAACACTTTTTGCCGTTACTGCGGAAAGTTTTCCGCAGATTTTTACCCCGACCCTGCTATTATGTATGACTCCCTAAGAAAAAAAGTAATTCCCAAAGACCCAACAGTTATGTATCCCACTGAGGGATCTTACCAAAGACAAAAATGTATTCGAGCAGTAAAGTTTATATCCTTATTCTGGTACCTGCAACTTAACTAAACCATCCGTTCACAACCTCGGAAACGTAGTAACCATGTTACTAAGTTTAAAATCCCAGCCTACCTGTATAGGCCGGGCTCGACGGAGTGCACGGAGATGTTCCATTTCCGCATCTCGCACCTGAGGCCGTCAGAGAAGGACACGGCGGCGTGCTTGCTCATGCTGTACGGCGTGAACCCGTACATCGTGAAGCGCCCTGGGCAATGGTAGGTGTTGAAGGGAGGGTGGCGTGTTAAGGGGAGGGCGGCGTGTTAAGAGGAGGGCGTCGTGTTAAGGGGAGGGCGGCGTGTTAAGGGGAGGGCGGCGTGTTAAGGGGAGGGTGGCGTGTTAAGGGGAGGGCGGCGTGTTAAGGGGAGGGTGGCTTGCTTGCTCATGCTGTATGGGGTGAACCCGTACATCGTGAAGTGACCTGGGCAAGGGTAGGATGTTGAAGAAAGGAACTGGGTGCTATGGGAACAGGTTGTCATGTTGAAGGGAAGGCTGGCAAGTGTAAGGGAAGAGCATCGGGTTCAATAGAGGGTAGTGAGCCATGGTGGCACTGCGAAGTGTGACGTAAAGGCACTAGCCAGGCAACATGAAGGCGCAAAAATATGACGTAAAAACCCAAAATAATGAAATGTAACGCAAAGGTAAAGGCGGTAGGTACTGTGATACGAAGGCACTAGGTAGTGTGATACGAAGTCACTAGGTAGTGTGACGTGATGGTACTAGGTACTGTGATACGAAGGCACTTGGTAGTGTGATGCGAAGTTAATTGACAATGTGGCGTTAAGACAACATGTAATGTGGCGTAAGAGCGTCAGGCACAGGGACATTTGGACCTGATGGAACTTGGAAGTTACATTCAACCCAAAACAACATAGTAGTGGATAAAAGAAACTTAGAGAGAAAGACATCACGAATCAGCTTCAAAGAACAAAATAATTTTGCTTTCACATGTATAGAAACTTATAATTACCTCTCAAAAAAATTCAACATATCCTGTTGAAACTGATGGGAAATATTTTCATTTTGTTAGCCCAAAGATAAGACAGGTCATGAGCGAGTGCTGATACCGTAACATAGCATCATGATGTTCTCGAAACATTATTATATAAGAAAATTTTAGCCGCCCTTTACTACGACAAAGATGTTCCAAGAGAGGATGGATGAAGGCACCATTTAGTATGGAGTTGAGGGAACGTGGAATCTATGCACAAGGTGCATAGAAACAGTTATGAAGAAAGAAGTTCATGAAACAAGAAAATGTTGAAGAAAGTGCTGAAAAACAGGACAGTAGTGAACCGAAAAAAAGATGGTCCGTAACAAAACAAAAACTAGTTCCATTTTAACACAAAGAAAGCCTACCTAACCCTTAGCTCGGGCTCTCACATAGTCCCCCTGGGAGCGCTAATTCCCATAGATGCAATAGTTGTATCCAGCTAAGGAGTGTTCTCGCAACGAAGAGTTACAGCTTCATGCTTATGTAGCACTGTAGTTTAGTACAAAGTTACTGTTATGCAGTACCTCAGTATAAGGCTACGTTTAAAGAGAAATCAAATTAAACTTTACAACATAATGGTTCAGAATAATTAGTTTGAAATTTAGTTGGGTCTGAGTAGTTAACTGGTATGTTTCTTGCAACATAAATTTACTCTGCATTTTTCATCCTGGAGATGATTTTTGTACATCGAAACGTTGTTTTTTATAAATAGTGATATCAAATTGTGAAGCGAGTGTTTTAGTAAATAAGAGACGTTTCCGCGGTCTTTTAACGCGTGATGAATTCGAAAAAATCCGTGAGGTTGAGAAATTGGGGAAAAAAATATAGCATAGTTATTTGTTACGAGGTTGTGCGATGTTCTGCTCAATTTTACATGCATCACAATAGTTCAGCATTGTTTGCCGACACATAATGCACAATATTGGTGAGCAGCAGCCATTAAACTGAAAGACTTTAAGTTTACCAAAACAACGCAACATTGTGTTCAATTTTTGTGGTAGCGACCGAGGATTTACATCAAACTATTGAATGTTTCTGCATTTCTTCCGTTGAAGTATGAATTAGAAAGAAATATTTCATAAGTAACGTAAGATATATTTTTAAAATATTTCATAAAATAAAATGAAAATTATTGTTGTATCTAGATTTTTATTTCTAGCTATTCGAACAATTCGATAACTCAACGAACGAAAAATGACAACGAACCTGGGCAACAATTTTTGAGCAATTTTTTTTTTGTCGCTGGGGCAACCTGGCATTAATAATTCTTCTAGTTAACTTTGAATTAAAAACACTTGAATATCCAGTCCCAGGGTTAAAACATGGATCAGGTGGAGAAATTTCAAGACACACTAAAAAATCTTGACATTTGAGTGTGTCACGCTCTCTGTCAAAGAAACTTCTACTCATTTGAGAGAACCACCTTTCTGAGAAATCTCGACACATTTGAGTGTATCAGATAGGCATGCGGAAAGACTTCGACACATCTCGGTATGACACACGTTTGTTCCCAGAAATTTTACAATACGTAGAATGGCTTGTTCCGAGAAATTTTGCTGGTTGTGACAAATGCTTATTCCCGAAAACATCTACCTGTCACAAACTTCAATCCAGAAAAAACATCCGGCTGTGAAAAAGTTGTATTCAGAAAAAACACCTGGTAGTGACAAACTTCAGAGAAGACATCTGGTAGTGACAATCGTTTGTTCAGAGAAAACATCCGGTAATGACAAACGTTCAGAGGAAACATTTGGTTCAGAGAAAACATTTGGTTGTCATAAACTTCAGTTCAGAGAGCACATCTTATAGCAACAAACTTTAGTGCAGAGGAAACGCCCGGTTGTGACGAACTTAATTGCATAGAAAACGTCTGGTTGTCACAAACTTCAGTTCAGAGAACACATCTGGAAGTGACAAACGGATCTCACCAGCCAAAGACGCGACGGTGACGACCCTGCCCTCTCCAGCACGCCTCAGCAGCGGCAGGAACGTCTTCGTCACGGCCAAGGGACCGAATGCATTCACGTCCATCACTCGTCTGTACGCGTCCATGGTGAGCAACTCCACTTCTCCCGAGATCGAAATTCCAGCGTTGTTGACGACGCTCCACAGTTCTAAATCTGAGCGCAAACGGACAATTTTGTTTCCTGAATTCTGATTTTTGGTCTCAAGTAGCTGTCTCAAATGTACATACATACATACATATACCAGGCCTCTCCGCCCTATGGGAGGGTAGCCGACAGCAGGCCACAATCATCACCCTTAGTCACTAGGAAGCGAGAGAGGCAGCACTGGCCGCACCAGAACTGCCATGATCAGCAGCAGCCCAGCACAACCACCTTCCACAGTCAGGCCCGACAGCCATAGCTGGTTTACCCCGACTGCTTCATTGAGTGCAGCCCCTCCCCCCGCACAGGACAGGTCAACCCCATCACACGCGGGCAAGCTCCCAGTACAGCGTTAAAAATAAAATTACCTTCTTATGCACTGGCCCCACTCACTTCTGTCCGCAGTCATCCCTCTCGCCACATCCACAGTCAGACCCCTTTCATACAAAGCACGCTTCACCCCATCCATCCAACTCATCCGTGGCCTACCTCGCTCTCTAATACCACTCACTTCCGACATATAAATCTTTTTCACCAGCCGCTCAACATTCATTCTTTCAACATGCCCAAACCATCCAAGCACTCTTTCATCCACTCGCCTGCTCAGCTTTTTGATAACCCCGTCTGCTCCCTAACCAACTCATTCCTCATCCTATCTCTTCTTGTCACCCCATACATGCTCCTCAAACACTTCATCTCAAACACATCCATCTTCCTCCTCTCAGCTACTCTCAAACCCCAGGACTCTGCTCCATACAACAAAACTGGCACAATCAAGCTTTCACACAGTCCCCTCTTAGCATTCATACTCAAACTCTTGCGTTCAAAAACTTTCCTCATTGCACCCAATGTCTTACAGCCTTCACTCACTCGATGTCTCACTTCTACTTCCATACTATTCTTAACAGCCACATCCGACCCGAGGTACCTAAAATGCTCTACCTCTTCTAACACTTCACCATTCATCCTCACATCCAAAGTTCCAAACACTCCACCTCTTGAACATCTCATCACCTTACTTTTATTCACATTTATCCTCAGTTTACGCCTTTTGCACACTCTACCAAACTCTGCAACCAGTCTCCTCAACTTTTCCTCTGAATCAGCCACAAGCGCTGTATCATCTGCAAACAACAGCTGACACACTTCCCAATACACACCATTTCGTCCCACCAACTGCACACCTTTTCCCAACATTCTTGCATTCACTTCCCTCACCACACCATCCATAAACAAATTGAACAACCACTGCGACATCACACATCCCTGTCTCACACCTGCCATAACTGGGAAGCACTCACTCTCCTCATTTCCTACTCTCACACATGCTCTGCTGTCAATGTAGAAACTCTTGATCGCATTCAACACTCTCCCACCCTCTCCATACAAGCTCACAACTTGCCACAGAGCCTCACGGTCCACTCTGTCATACGCCTTCTCTAGATCCATAAATGCACAATATACATCTTTACCTTTTGCCAAGTATTTTTCATTTACCTGCCTCACAGCAAACGTTTGATCCACACAACCTCTGCCACGTCTAAAACCACATTGTTCTTCAGCCTCACACGATCCGTCATCACTCTCACTCTTCCAATTAAAACTCTTCCATACAGCTTCCCAACGACACTCAGTAGACTTATATCTCTAGAATTACTGCACTCATACCTGTCACCTTTCTCCTTGTACAACGGAACTACACACGCGCTACTCCAATCTAACGGCACTTTACTAGCCCCAAAACACACATTAAATAAACGTACCAACCATTCTACAACCACATTTCCTCCTTTCTTTAGACATTCAACCGTGCACCCATCCATACCTGGTGCTTTCCCATTTTTCATCACATCCAACGCACCTTTCACTTCTACACTTCTTATTCCACTTCTATTAACTTCACCAAACAAAGGCATTCTAACATCACTTCCAACAGCTACCACTCTCGCTACCCTATCATCTTTCACGTTCAGCAGTTCCTCAAAATACTCCGCCCATCTCCTCCTCACATCACAACCCTCCACTAGCAGCCTACCATTTGCTTCCTTCACTCTTGCCTCGCTCTCCACCTGTCCTTTCCTAATCCTCTTCACTTCCTTCCAGAAAACCTTCCTTCACTCCATGAAGTCCCCTCCCAACTTCCTCCCCCACTCTTCATCCGCTGCCCTCTTTGCTCTCCTTACCATTCTTTGTACATCTTTCTTCCTCTCCTTATACTCTTCGAAATTTTGCTGGCCGCCCCTTTGCAGCCACCTTTCGAACGCCCCCCTCTTTCTTCTCACAGCCGCTCCTATTTCTCCATTCCACCATTCACTCCCCTTTCTAATTCCCCTTCCAACCTTCCTTACTCCACACACTTCCCTTGCACATTTCTCCACCGCATCTTTAAACAGCTTCCATTCCCCTTCCACTCCACCAACCTCACTTACCTTCACCCTCCCATACTCTACTTTCATCTTCTCCTGATACTCACTCACGCTCAGGATCATGCAACTTGCTCACATTTAACACCTCTCTTCTACTCCTCCTTTTTACACCTCCCCACACACCATTTACTCTCAACTTCCCTTCGACCAAGTAATGATCCGATAACCCATTCAACTCACCACGGAACACATGCACATCGAGCAAACGACCCATCACTCCTCTGCTAACCAAAATATAATCCATCAATGCACTCTCCACTATTACGCCTCTATTCGTCCTCACACATGTATACTTGTTTATACTTTTCTTCTCAAACATACTATTCCCAACCACTAACTCACTCTCTACACATAACTCTATCAAGTATTCACCACTCTCATTCACCCCAGCTACTCCATACCTACCAACAACACCATCCACCACCTCATCACCCACTCTCGCATTCAGGTCCCCCATCACCACAACTCTACAACCATTTCCCACTCTTGCAACACACTCGGACAACTTCTCCAAAAACTCCTCTTTCTCCTCCCCACTCCTCTCCGATCCCGGTCCGTACGCGCTCGCAAACACCCATGACTCTACCCCCCATTTCCCTCGCACCCACATTATTCTTTATCACTTGATCACATTATTCTTGATGTTTCAAATGTAATAATTCTTAAATGTCGTGCTTGTATACCTTAACCTAAACAATTTCACTCGTACCTAACCAATTATTTCCTAACCGATTACATCCCAAATTAACCTATTATATCGTAACCGATCTATTTATTAAATGTCAACCAAACCTAACGTTCCAACCGAACCTATTCTGACTCACCCTATCCCACCATAACTAAGCCTAACCTTCCAACCAACCCTATTCAGATACAACTTATCCCACAAAAACCTAGCGCGACCTTTCTTGCAGGTTAACTCAACCATGAGTTAGATTAAACATAAGTTAGAGTACCTTCATTCCACCTAGCTAGCTTTCAAAATTCTCAACACTTGGAGTGCGACGTGACCCACAGGTGGTCATTGAGGGGATTTTCATAATACTACTGACCGACCAGTAATCACCGACTCAATTTTTATAAATACTTAATGAAAACTAAATAAAGGCACGACCTATTCAATGTTCATCACAATTGAACAGTACTTTCGAAATTGATCTCTAAAAATAACTCTAATTTGAGTTGGATATTGAACTTCAGTTTAACCTGCCGTACTTAAAGTGTTAACACCATGTGTACCACTAGGTAAATTGCTCATTTACGTACCGGAAATAATAACTTGTAAATAACATTTCAACTTTTTTGCTACCTTTTCCGAAGTAAATTTTTTAGTAAAGGGTAACACATCATGGTTCAATTGTATTCTTTACACTTTTCAAAAAGGTTAAAAATGTGTTTGAGCGGAAAAGCCGGTTTTGCAAAACGACTTCTTCTGGCCTAACCAAACTGACCGTAAGCAACCGCACAATCGGAGTCAACGTGTTGAAGACCCACCTAATTTTTTCAGCTCTTCTTCGACAGTTTCTCTGGCCTTGTCAATGTCCTTCTGGTTGGTCACGTCCAGCTTGAGAACTTTAATTTTGTTGTGGATCGCCAGCTCCTTAGCTCCGCCCTCTTCGGGCAGCAGGCATCCCGCAAACACCTGAAAATAAAATATTGTTAGTACACCCTTACCAAAAATGTCGGCGCTACTATAGCGTGAGGTCTAGCGCCATACATCGCCTACCCAGGTGCAGTTTGAGATGCATAAATTAAGTGTTTATCACTAAATTAAATGCATGGAATAAGTTTGACCCATTAGTAACCTAACCTTACGGTATAGGTAATACTAGCTAGAGGTAGATATCGTGCTGTAATAGTGGTAAACCTCACGCTAAGCACCAAAATGTCGGTTTTTGCTCAATTCACAGTTCATTCGCGTAAACTATTTTTGAATTATCAGTTAAAAGTGTTTTTTTCCTTCGGTTTTTGTATTTATGCGTTATGATAACATTGGAATCAATTCAATCATTAAAACGAAACTGCAATTCAAGAACCTAAATTTTCGTAAATCCATCAATACACCACAAGAGACACGAAAACCTTCAAAGATTCATCATATAGGCCATTAAAGGTATAAAGCCACCGTAAATCCATGAAAAGAACCCGAGGATACACAAAAACACTCCGTAACTACAATAAAAAATTGAAGAGACACAAAAGCTCACCGTAAATTCATTCAAAAATCTAAGAGACACAAAAGCCCACCGTAAATTCAGTCAAAAACCTAAGAGACACAAAAGCCCACCGTAAATTCATTCAAAAACCTAAGGGACACAAAAGCCCACCGTAAATTCAGTCAAAAACCTAAGAGACACAAAAGCCCACCGTAAATTCATTAAAAAACCTAAGAGACACAAAAACTTACCGTAAATCCCATGTTGGCCAGTCTGCGCGCAAGTTTGTTGCCGAATCCGCTGTCACATCCTGCATACATGGAAAGTAAATTAAATGTGTAATCTTTAAATACTGAATTCAATTAGAATTTGGGAGTAAAAATTGGTGGACGTTAAAAATTATGCGTACAAGACTTGAAAGTAAACATAATAGAAATTCAGAAGCATCTTCTTATGCTTAGGTATTTACTAGTATCTAGCGGAAAATGTTTTACCACTCCACAAATTAATATTTTCCATACACAAATAAAGCTGTTAAAAAATAATCGGAGTCAGGAACGAGAAAATGACTTATTCCATGACTACGTTATAGAAGCTAGTTCATGACCAGTGACCTCGTTACCTTTGCATAGATTACTTTACAAAGATGTTTCCACAGAATAAATAGAAGGGACTATCTAAGGGAAACGTAGAATCTCTCCACCACGCGTGTTAACTGTACAGGATTCCATGCGCTTAGGAACAGCAATTTAGGAAAAATTCGGAGAAAACAAAGAAGTGATATCGATGAAGGTAAGAAAACGAAAAAAATTAAGTGGGTACGAAAGACACAAGTCACGAAGGCCTATCTATAGCTGTGGAGATCTAACAGTATTCCCCCTGGGGGTCCAGTCCCTAGAGCATGAGATAGACAAGCCTAACTAACCTGAACCTGTTACGTATCCTATGCCCGAAAGTGAGTGAGGAGTAATGATATATCACTAAGCTTCATTACCCCGAGTACTGGACACTGACTCTAATACCCAACCGAAAAATTACTCAATTTCCTAACTAAAAAAATACTCCAATCCCAAATCAAAAACAAGATTACTCCAATCCCCAATCAAAAACAAAATAACTCCAATTTCCAGTTCAAAAAATTACTCCAATTCCAAACCAAAAAAATTACTTCAACTCCCAACCAAAAAAATACTCCAATTCCCAACCAAAAACTACTCAAATTCCCAACAAAAAACTATTCTAATTCTCAATCAAAAAAATTACTCCAATCCCCAACCAAAATAATTACCCCAATTTACAACCACAAAAATTACTCCAATTCCCAACAAAAAAATTACTCCAATTCCCAAACAAAAAAATTACTCCAATTCCCAAACAAAAAAATTACTCCAATACCCAACCAAAAAAATTACGCTGATTCCCAAACAAAATAATTAAAGAACAGAAACAAAAACCGTTTTTTCTAAAACAGTTGAAACGTAAGATGCATGACAATACATTGGCTTTTAAAGATTTCTTAATAAAAGACGTCCTTAAACAAATGTACCATACGCGTACTAATAGACAAACCATATAAGGTGTACTAATAGATTAAATTGCTCCAATTCCCAACCAAAAAAAAAAGTTCAATTCCCAATCAAAAAACTTACTCCAATTCCCAATCAAAAAGTTACTCAATTTCAATTTCAGCTATTACATAAACGCAAACAAATAAAAATCCCTCTCTACCACTTATCATTAAAATTCTAATATAAGTAACGAGACGACCGAGAAAATCACTCACCCGTTATCACAACGGCCTTCTGCTCCACTCTGCGGATGTAAAGCTTCTCGGTGAAGAACTCAGCTCGGAACTTGAGGATGAGATCAGCTACGAAGAGTCCTAAGAACCCAAAAGAAATGAACCTGATGAACGCACTTGTGTTGAAGAGGAACAAAATCGCCCAAACGCCGAGAAACGTGGCAAGAAATTGCCACATTTTGTCCCAAACTACCATGGTGTGACGAGATATGGTAAGGTTTGGATGCTCTAAAAAATGTTGGTAGGAGGTTTGGATGGTCTAAAGAAGTTGGTAGAAGGCTTGGATGGTCTAAAGAAGTTGGTAGAAGGCTTGGATGGTCTAAAGAAGTTAGTAGAAGGCTTGGATGGTCTAAAGAAGTTAGTAGAAGGTTTGGATGGTAGAGATATGAAAGGGTGTAGAGATAGGAAAGATTTTGAAAGGTACTGAAGAGAATAAGAACTTGACCCTGTGGTGCCCCACAGAGTAGTGAGACAAGTAAAATGTGAGCACCGACGATAATTCATAGATAATTGCAGTAACAGATATGGACAATCTCGCTGATAAGGTAGCAAAGTAAGTAGAACCAAAACGCATTGAGTGAGAGCATTTGTTGCTGATGTTTGAGCGACGCGAATTTTTAAGTGTAAAGTCTCATACACCTTGGTGAGATTGGTAATTAAATTTGTGAATGATTTCAGGACACGTGAGTGAAATACAACGAAGACTTCAATTGTCCGGAGAATGAATTTGAATTTTGGTACTCAATGGACACTGGACAGCATTCAACAGGGAGGCATGCAACAGGGAGGCATGCAACAGGGAGGCATGCAACAGGGAGGCATGCAACAGGGAGGCATGCAGCAGGGAGGCATGCAGCAGGGAGGC
>JACJUY010003563.1:50963-82236 GCA_014220935.1 Platorchestia sp. MABIK
CTGCAACTCTACGAACTGCTGCAACTCTATGAACTACTGCAACTCTACGAACTGCTGCAACTCTACGAACTGCTGCAACTCTACGAACTACTGCAACTCGACGAACTGCTGCAACTCTACGAACTGCTGCAGCTTTACATCCAAGGGCATCAAGGAATTGGTCACCAGTGGATGCAGCGCAGAACTTTACTTGACGTTAGAGCTACTTAAGCACTTTGACTGCTGCAGGTAAAACTAAAGTATAACATTCAACCCAAATTTAAAGTCAAATGTAGAGAGCAATACTGAAAATAGAAAAAATCAACTGAATCGTGCCTCCATGTAGTTTGATTAAGTATTCATGAAAATTGAGTTTGTGACTACTGGTCGATTAGTAGCATCAGAAAAATTCCCTCATGGACCACCTGTGGCTCACGTCGCAGTTAAAATGTTAAGAAACTTACCATTTACTCCAGGTGCAATTTGAGATGTGCAAATTGTTTATATCTAAATTAAATGTATGGAAATGAGTAATATCCATTAGTAACCTAACTAAACCTCACGCTATAGTACTAGCTAGAGATAGATATCACACAGTAGTGTGGTAAAATTACATACCTCTAGCTAGTACTATAGCGTGAGGTTAGGTAAGGTTTCCAATAGATATTACTTATTTCCATACATTTAATAAGCCGATAAACAATTTGTACATCTCAAACTGCACCTGGGATATATGGCGGTAGACCTCACGCTATAGTAGCACCGAAATTTCTTTAGGAGTGCGGAATGAAAAAAGGTTGGGAACCCAAAACTGGGATGGAAAAAGATTGGGTTGGGAGGGTTGTATTTTGCCCACGAAATGGATAAAGAAAAAGCAACCTAACGAAGAAGTTCAGATTCATCTACCGACCGTGAGAAAGCATTCTAAAAAAAGTTATTCTCATAACAATTTGAATGTCATAGACAAAAGCACACGCATGTGAGAAATCAAAGCACAATAAAACACTCATTCTAGAATTAATAAACAAGACAGTAGATAAATATGATAAGCTTAAAAAGATAAGTTCGAAAACCAGCGAATTGATGAAAGCGAAATTAATGTATGTAAGTTGCTCATAGCTTAAGATGATAGACATGGTTAAATACACGATAACATTTTACTAGGGAAGCGATAGATTCAAATTAAGAGTAAATGTTTAATCCCAAAATTTCTAAAAAAGTAATTACAAACTTTACTTGTTTTACAAATTCACAGCAAATAATGAATGATGAGGAAGTTCTGTTCTCCTTTCGTGAATTTCTAAGTGGCGCTTTGGTTGCTGTAATTGGTAACTACATGATATTTATTCTAATGATATTTATTCTATTGATGATGAGTGTTGGTCTGACAAGGCAATGATGTTCAAGGCTCATTAAATATTGGCGAGTTCTTTTTTTCCAGTTCATCAAGCATTAAAAATCGAAGAAAATTCCTTATCATCTTTACTAAAGCACTCGCTACAAAATTCGATATCACTGTCTATTTATAAGAAACAACGTTTCGATGTACGAACATCATAATCAGGCTGAAAATACAGAATAAATTTTACAGTCACAATACTAAGAAATGTAAATCGGTGAATTTGATGAATTTCTGACCAAGAGGCGATCAAATTTGAAACGTGTCTTTTCTTGTCTACGAAAATCATCTCCTACTTCTACTCATGAGTGCTGACCTTCATCAGGATGTCGTACAGTACAAAGTTCTCAATGCAGTTTGCGTGTGTTATCAACACAAAGAGATAAGCCTTCGGCTCGGGAATAAGATAGTAAATCGCACATCACAAACACACGAAGTAAAAGCAATGGCCGATTGTTCACTAAAAGGTTATCCTTTTAATTAGGCCCATTTCACACTGAGCTAGCAAAGCAGCATCTAGCAAGCTCATATGAGCTGTCTAGCAGACGGTCTGCGAGACTGGTAGGTAGTAATAGCACTATTACGAACCGTTGCCTTCACACTGAATTCGTACGTTCTATCCAGCATCCAGCATGCGAGGTGACAATGCTAGTCCTACCTATCAGTCTCGCAGACCATCTGCTAGATAGCTCATGCAAGCTTGCTAGATGCTGCTTTGCTAGCTCAGTGTGAAATGGGCCTTAGTGATTTACCAATGAAGAAATAGAGAGATACAACATGTTTCATTTGTGTAACAGAACTTGCTCTTGCAAAGCAACAGCCCGGTCAATTTGACTGTCGAAAACACCAGATAAAAATCCTTGATAAAACACTAGATGAATGCCCAGATAAAAATGATAAACGCTGACAAAGCTGAAGTTGCGTACTTCAAAGCCATGGACTTAATGAACCCACGTGAAAAATAAAAATCTCCAAGGGCGTCTGCTTATAATTTTGCAATATTAATATATTAGTTGAACACGTTCCCCATGCATTGGGCTACAAGTGTACCTACCATTCGGTAAACTGCTCATTCATGTGCCGGATAAACGAATGACATTTTATCTGTTTCACGATCTTTTTAAAAAATAATTATTATCATACGAGGTGAAATGTTAATGTGCATTTACATTTTCAAATTTCTTAGGAAGGATAAAAATGTATTCGAACAGTAAAGTCGATTTCCCAATTCTGCTACTGACAACCTAGCCAAACCAACCGCGCAAACACGGTGAACGTGTTTTAAAAAACATCAAAACTTATTCCGAGTGACTTTGATCGAGCTTCAAGGGCTTCATTTATAACGAAATACTTTCATAGAAATGCGGAATAGGTCAATATTGAATTTAGCGCATAAACCTTAATGAATTTTTTTTGCATATATAGGTAATTGGTGACATTTTAAGACGTTTTACATGAATGACGTTGTGCTCGCAAATGCTTAGTTTGTGAGATATAGCATGAATAACGTTTAGGTAAGAATAGCATTAACGGCATTTTCGAATGGCTCTTCCGACGGAACTTGGATGAGGAGCACGCGAAGTAATTCGGCGAAAACATCGGTATCGGTATGACTAAGTTGAGTTAAGATATTTTAGGCTTACTAAGGTAAATTTAAGTTAGCTTATTTAACTAACGTACCTCTACCTAACCTAACCTCACCAATTGTTACGTATACCGTATTTCAGCTTATTTACGTGTCCATTTGTTCCATTTTATATTCGACGTTCCGATAACTACAGAGTTAAATATTTCGAAAAGTATGCATTTGCGATCAAAATGTCATTCATGTAAAATCTCTTAAAATGTCTCCAATTACATGAACATGGAAACAAAAATTTCAAAATCGTTGTCGCGCTAAACTGACCTAGATATATTACGCAGTAAAATGGGTTTACGTCGGTGAGAATAACTGCTATTTTCAAAATTATAATTTAACAGAAAAACTACTTAAAATGAATTAAAAGTCAAAATTGTTTTACATTTAATTCACACTGATTTTGAGACCAGACTAATTTGACCAATGGGTTATCTCAATAAATTAAACCATATTTGTACAGCTAAATACAATAACTTTCAATTTTATGAGTTCACTCGTAAATTAATTTCTCTTACAGCGTATTTTTAATCTCTCTACCGCTTAGATAACCATTTATGCGAAGGTATTAAATTCCTACAGTAACTCATAATCAAGTATTAAAAGTTGTTTTTAGTGTTTACCTTGAAGAAATATTATGCGTATACAAAATTATTTATACCCTGTCGGCTATCCACCACTTGAATTTACGACTATTTTTTTAGATTTCAAACCATACATAAATTATATTAAAGCAATTTAAAATAATTAGCGGTTCAAGCACGTCTAAATGCAGTTAAGTTATGGCACTAAAAAGGTCCAGGATTGAGCTGCAATTGTGATTAGGCTCTCTGGTGGGATAAAACTAGAAATTTACCAGAGTCACGTACTTGATATTTTAATACGTTCAACCCGTTTTCACGGTTGTTGAAGTTGGTTTGGTTAGGTTGTAAGTAGCAAAATTGAAAAATCTACTTTACTGCCTGAATACATTCATATATTTTCTAAGAAATACAAAAACTACAATTGCACAATAATATTTCACCTCATGCAGTAACATTTATTTTTCAAAAAAGGTCGTAAAACAGATGACATTTCATTTTTTATATCGGTACGTGAGTGAGCAATTTACCTTGTTGTACACTTATGTCCCAATACGCAGGAAACGTGTTTCAAGTGAAAGCTGCAAATATTACTGATACAACATCAAAGGCAGTAAAATACAAAACCATGAAATACAATAATCTAGCCTCAAATGAGAAAGGTGAGTTTCAAGTTTAAAATCTTTTAATCTTACTTTTGTCCCAATACATAGCTCTGACTACATAGCTCTCACTTTTTGCGGAAGAAACACCCACAACTCTCATTATTTACAAACACATACTCATGTTGACCGTCTCAAATAGTTTATACTCTATTACAAAGAAAACTGAATAAATATTTAGGAATTTTTCTACATATTTCTCACTTTTTGCTGAAGAAACATCAACTCTCATTATTTACAAACACATACTTTACATCCGTTAGTCATTTAAAGTTTTTAGTTTTTTGTAATGAAACAATTTAAAAAACGACGTTTTTCAGGAGTAACTTTCAAAAGTTACTAAAGGAATTTCAAAAAGTTATTCGTAAATTTTTTTTAAAATTTAGCAAAAATTATTCAACTTAATAACTTTCTACAGTTTTTTGATCGAATTGGTATATTTTGTGTCATATAGTGAAACTTTTGTGAAGATCGAAGTTATTTATCTATTTGACTTTTCACAAGGAAAAACACGCGAGTTCATTCAGGAAAGAAAAGAAAACATGGGAAACCATTACCTAAATATATCTTGAAAGTTAATAAATAGGATTAACTAGTTGGCTTGTAATTTATTAATAAATAGGTCCTAGAATGCCTTTGGGGGAAACATCATTTTAGGTAATGTTTTATCCATGACACTGGCTAGTACAACTTACAGCACTGTGGTAATGTTGCACTCCCTTTTTTTGCGATAACTTCGAAAATGCTTGAACACTTCTGATGAAAACGAAAGGGAAGATGATAAGAAAGATGTTGAAACGTTTAACAGAAATGCCTTAAAAATCCCACCTCTATTGCCATTCATAAAAAAGTTCGTAATAATGACCAGTGTGTTTCAGGGAACAATGAGGAAAATTGAATGATGGTCTGTCGTACAACAATTTTAACTTACCAAAACAACGCGTACCTATCGCAGTAAAGATGTTTATCACAGGAGTAATTTAAAAAAATCATCAATACTGTGTAATAAAACGCCAGGCGTCTCCTTAAATTTATAATCGAATTCATATTTTTTGTGCCTAATTTGTACTATGTTATTACAACAGGAATCTGCTTGCTTGGTATCAGGGATACCATTCAAATGACAATCTGCTCACTTTTGTTTAGAAGTCAATGATAATGACAGCAGTGCATCACACTGAACGGAATGATAATGATGACAGCAGTGCATCACACTGAACGGGCTGATAATGATGACAGCAGTGCATCACAATGAACGGGAGGATAATGATGACAGTAGTGCATCACACAGACAGGTTCAATAATTACTGCAACGACTTCCAGTAAGGCTACAATACACCTATGACGCTCTTGTAAAAATAGAAACAGCTTCTATTATAACACCAATAAAATTTCTTCTTCTACTCCCTCCCCAGCTCTTATCAAAATAGGAACAGCTCTTATTATAACACCAAAATAGTATCATCCTCTACTCCTCTCTAGCTCTGCAACACACAAACAACATAAAGAAGTAGAGCTGGCATCGGAATACGCCTGTGGCACTTATTGAAAGTACATGTGTGTAAATGAATGAAATGTGAACGGATAAACCACGGGAGAATAATCTAAACAAATGAATAAACCATGCACCAACGATTCGCACCATGGAAGCTGGCACCATGGCCTCCCCTACCATAGCAAAGATGTTCAATGAGAGGAAGGAGGCAGGCACCATGTGGTATGAAGTTAGGGAACGCGGACTCTATGCACAAGGTGCATAAAAACAGTAAGCTGAGAAAGAAGTTCATGAAACCAGATAAAAGTTGAAGAAGAAAGTAGTAAGTGCTGAAAAACAAGACAGCAGTGAACCAAAAAAAGAAGATCCTTTACAAAACAAAAAACTTTTTCTATGATATTTCAACAAAAAGAAACCCTACCGAACCTTTATCTCGGGACCTCACATATTTCCCCTAGATCCCCTAGATTTCCCCTTCGCTAATTCCCATAGATACAATAGTTGTATCCCCCTGAGGGGAGTGACGCAGTAACAAGACGGTATCCAACAGAAGGTTGATCGTCCCAACAAGTCAAAGAATTAACAAGCCAAACTAGACGTAAAGCTCTTGACATCACTCTGTTCCTGCTCGGTGGTAATGCTTAACACTTGGACTGCGGTAGGTAGACGGAAGTTTAATTTTCAACGCAAATTTAAAGCCAATGGTAGTAAGCAATCAACTATACTTCATTGTTAGTATACCTTATGGAAACCTATTGAAGCTTTCATTCCATGATCTTACACATGCATTCTTAAAGACGTTTCATGTTAAGAAATTTTTAAAATCCAATTTGTTGTTATGCATCTCGTGCATCGACTTTTTTGGAAAAAACTATTTATATTTCTTCTTTTCTTTCTCGTTTGATCCACACGAGAACGATTTCGGGCGCTCTCAAGGCCGCCTAGAGAATTAACTTTGAAATATATTCTATATTCCGAGCGACTGCTCGAGCATCGCCACAGACCAACGCGTTTTCTGTCTCTAGTTATACAACAGATCAGGAACCGTACATGGAAACAATTCAAGTGGTGGTGCTTGTAAACAATTCGCGTTGTGGTACTTGTGAACAATTCAAGTTGCGGCATTTGGAAGTAATTTAAGTTGTAGTGCTTGTAAACAAGTCAAGTTATAGTACTCGTAAGCAATTTAAGTGGTAGTCCTTGTAAACAATTATTCAAGTCGTAGTACTTGCAAACAATTCAAGTTGTAGTGCTTGTATAAACAATTCAAGTTGTAATACGGGTTCAACTGAAGATCTGCTGAGAAAATCTTACGCTGTTAGCTGTAACTCCGATAAAGTGAAATGTTTGAAAATTTGTCTTTTCTTTCACAGGATATTCTTAAAAAATTCCCATCACTACACTATGAAAGTGAACACTTTTACTTATAACATTTTAACGCTTCAGTAATTATAGAATGCCTAACTTAACACGTTTCCTGCTAAGGGTCCCACCGGTGGTCACTGAGGGAATTTTCATAACGCTGATGACCGACCTGCAATCACTAACTCCATTTTTATAAATACTTAATAGAAATTAAATAAATGCACTATGTTTTTAACGTTCCTTTTTTTAATTGATCTATAAAATTGACACTCCGACTGCGACGTGAGCCACTGGTGGTACACGGAGGTAATTTTAATCATGCTACTGACTGACCACTAGTCACAAACTCAATTTTCATTTATACTTAATCGAAACGAAATGAAAACACGATCAAGTTAATGTTTGCTATTTTCAAAATGGCTCACTACAATTGACTTTAAATTTGAGTTGAATGTTGAATTTCAGTTTTACCCGCCGCAGTCAAAGTGTTTACTCTAATTTAAATTGGATATTGAACTTTAGTTTACCCTTCTTCAGTTAACATGCTAAATGCCCATCATGCATCTGTTCTCGCAACAACAAATGCACTTTTCACTCTCGAAATGAGAATGACTGGAACTATGATGCAAACTGCCTGCAAAGCCTCTTCTTTTAAATCTTTGACCGCAACGTGACCCACCGGTGGTACACGGAGGAGATTTTCATAATGCGACTGACCGACCAGTAGTCACAAACTCAATATGCATAAATACTTAATGAAAACTAAATGAATTCACAATCCAGTAAATATGTGCCATTTTCAACATTACTCAACACAATTGACAATAAATTTGAGTTAGATATTAAAGGTGGGTTTTATCTGCCGCAGTCAAAGCGTAAAGAGGGAAAATGTTCATTTGGAATAATTCTTACTGTACCCAGTAGGAGGAAAACTTTTTACACTTCGGGCAAATACGCAGAATTATCCTCCTAAATGCGCGCAGTAGTATAGTAAAGAGAGGAATTGTAGTAACGGAGGAAAACGAGAATAGTGAAGGGAGAAGCCAGTGAAGGACAGTGAATTTCACTACTAATTTGAATATTAAAGGTCCTTCTTTGAAGTCTTCCGTGTTGATCAGTGGCGCAGCCTGTCGAAAATTTCCGGGGTGTGTGGTATAGGGAGCAGATATTTTTTATCAACGATCTTTTTATTTTTTTACATAAAACTGCGACTGAAAATGGCCCCAAACTTCACATTTCNGGTTGCGCTACTGGAGTTGGTATCAAAAGTAATGTGTTGGTAAATAAATGAAAAAAAAAAAATAATATGGTACCATCGCAAACAGTGTCTTCTTACAACTAACTTTCATTGAAAGCTTTAAAGAGAAACTTTAGCTAGCGTCAGAGAAAATTACTTCTCTAGCGTTGAATTAGAAATCTAAATCACATATTAAATCAAGTATCAATGGTTTTGTTTCTGCATTCGAAATCGATTTCTTTGTGGGTCCTGACTAAAGGGCCTAGATTCGTGATTGACTTGACAAAAAGGCCTGGAGCTTATAGACTCGTGATTGACTTGACAAAAATTCAGCTCTAAGCAAATTGGTTTAGCTTGCTTGTCTCGGGTTGTTCATGCATGTGACAAGATGATCATCCTCATATTTGTCTCTCATTTGTCTCGTATTTGTCCCGCTGACAAATGGCCAAGCAAGAGATGTTGCTGAGCATTAACGCAACGTAGAGCGCAACACTCGTGCAGCTGTTGCATGGCACAGCAAGAGACTCGTTAACCTCGATGGGTTAAACTGAAGTTCAATATTCCGCTAAAATTTAAAGTCAAAAATTGTTCGCAATTATATAAATACCATTCATTAACTGGGTCCATTAAATGCCATTAATTTTAAAATATGTCAAGAATTTTTAAACGACCCATCGATGGGTCGATGGATCGCAGGAAGAACTTCGTATTAGCAAGCAAGCAAGCAAGCAACGAGTTAAGTAACTAGGTCCAAGCACAGGTTTTAAACAACAAGTTACAAGCACAGGTTTTAAACACATTCCCGCGAATTGGGTCATATGTGTACCATTCAGTAAATTGCTCATTCCCGTATCGGTATAAATGAATTACATTTCACCTATTTAGCGATATTTAAAAAAAAGGCTGTTTCCATACGAAGTGAAATGCTTTCGTGCAATTGCATTAAGATATTTGGCAGGAAGGATAAAAAAAGTGTGTTCTAGGAGTGAAGTTGATTTCCCAATTATTCTGCAATTCAACCAATCCAAACCAACCGTTAACAACTACGAAAACTGGGTGAACGGATTGAGTCACGAGTTCCAAGCGCAGGTTATCAGTGACAAGTTCAAAGCACAGGTAATTATCAGTCACAAAGTTCAGTGATCACACCCAAGAGCCTAAGGATTTCTGGGATTTGTGACAGTTGAGTTTACCAACGATAGTGGAAGAAGTACGAGTGCGAGTGCATATGTTGTTGTTGTTGTTTTTGGTCACTCGGGGCTTAGCGAGGCTTCGAGGTCGATGATCATTATGAGTGAAGAGAATATATCATCACAAATTCTCACTCGTAAGTTAAGTCATGCAGCATCTTTTTGGTCCAATATGATAATCATTACACTGTTTTTAATTTTCAAACTAGGCTACTGATGAATCTGAAGGAAACCTGGAACAAAAGAAACACACATACACACACAGAATTATTGCATATGTGTAGGTGGAGTAATTTTCCTTGAATAAGAAGCAGCTCTCTCACTTTAAGGCCCCCACACACTACACGCGCCACGAGCCGAGCCTTGGCAAACAAGCTGAGCCCCGAGCCAGTTCGTGTAGTGTGTGGGCATGTTCGAGCCGAGCCACGAGCCGCGCAATCAGGCTCGCGGCTTGTCTCGTGCTGATCTGTCACTTCCAGATATTTGGCCTGGCTTGCGGCTCGGCTCGGGTACTGTGTGGTGGTGAAATAGCCCGAGCCGAGCCTGCGGTCAGCTTAGTGCATAATGATTTTTTCTTTTTCAAAAAGTGTTCGATGTACGACTCACTATAGTATTTCAAGTGTGAAAAACGTATATTGAATAAATGAGAATATGGATGAGAATAATTTTCTAGTATTATTTATTGAACTTTATCGGAGTTATCCTTGTCTGTGGACAGTGAAAAGTCAAGACTATTCAAACAAAGTAAAAAAAATCCAAGCATATGGTGTCTTGGTTTATAAATGTAGACAGGTCGATGAAACAGCAACGAGGAACTCTGTGGTTAAACGCATAGAGTACGTTGATTCATCCATTCTCAAGTAATTAGCGTAGTCTCGAGGCTCTAGTCTCAATTCCTGAATTAACTGGCCATGAGGCAGTTCTCCCCTCTTCAATTGCCAAGACTTGCACCATTTAGACCTTTTTCGAGGTTGTTTAGCACTTAAGCAAATTGCAATCTCTAATAGGTCATCTGAATCTGAATCGGAGAAGTCCATGTTATTTCTAGAGAAAACATTTGCAAACTAATGCTCGGCTCGTGTAATGTGTGGGGAGGCAGAAAGCCCGAGCCGAGCCAAGCAGGCTCGCACGAGCCTGGGCCCTGCTCGCGGCTCGGCTCGTGGCGTGTAGTGTGTGGGGGCCTTTAGACTTCAGCGAATGAACAATACCGATGGTCATGCTCAAGTAATCAAGTTTGGAAGGTCGAAGTTCTCATCAGAAGAATTTATTGTACTTATTTTAATTTCTGACATTTACTTGGTGTTATAGTTGAAAAGAAAAGGAGGAGACAATTTTAAGCATCACTAATAACTTTGTACCGTACGAAATGAGATGCTCAAGAATTTCAGGATGTTTTCAGTGCAATGAAGATGATAAACTTTGGCTCTGAAAATCAAAATGCCGAATTCGTTTACGTCGAAGATCTTAGAAACCATATGGTTTCTAAGATCTTCGACGTAAACGAATCATTATGTGCTATATAGCACATAATGATTACTTAAGTATCGCGTTGTCTAAAATGCATCTTCCTGATATTTCAATAATAAATGTATCTCGATCCCATTTGTCTAATATATTATGGAATCCATTTAATTGTTCTAATCAGTGAACCAGGAAAAACAGGATGACTGAACCAGGAAAAATTGGTTGAAGCAGGAAAACTGCGCCCGTGAGGTGATAAATATTTCGAACACACACAAGTCCTGATATTTCTGTTGATAAAAACTTCGATGAGATCAAATCATTATTAACTCTTGTGCCATTATATATAATACACGTACTGATGTGCACGTGACACGCGTACTACTCGTACTACTCAATACTCGTACTACTCGGTACTCGTACTACTCGATACTCGTACTACTCGATACTCGTACTACTCGGTACTCCTACTACTCGATACTCGTATTACTCGATACTCCTACTACTCGATACTCGTACTACTCGATACTCGTACTACTCGATACTCGTACTACTCGATACTCGTACTACTCGATACTCGTACTACTCGATACTCGTACTACTCGATACTCGTACTACTCGATACTCGTACTACTCGATACTCGTACAACTCGATACTCGTACTACTCGATACTCGTACTACTCGATACTCGTACTACTCGATACTCGTACCACTCGATACTCGTACTACTCGATACTCGTACTACTCGATACTCGTACTACTCGATACTCGTACTACTCGATACTCGTACTACTCGATACGCGTACTCGGTATGCAATAATCCCTGCTAAACAGTCTACGCTTTTTGAGCTTCGTCTTCGCTTGCACTTTTGCATATCGGGACAAGTTTCTCTCTTTCAGACCTGATTCCAGCTCAGTTACGGAGGGAGGGCTGGAAATCCCAGCGCTTGCTAATTTTCCTGATTTTTCTTAGGCTTGTATGTATACCCCGCGCACGGCTCAGACGTTACGTTTGGCCAGTTTTGTGACGACATATATAATAGGACACGGAAAATTTCACTTCCCAGTGTTCAGATGAAGGCGATCGAGTTTACATTTCCTTATTTGTTCCGTTGCTCAGCTTGACTTCGAATTTAGCAGCTGTAGTAGTTGTAGTAGTAGTAGTAATAGTAGTAGAAGTAGGACAAAGATTACTAATCACTTGCCTGATTTTGAAGTATCGCGTTGATCAGCTAGACGAGTACGCTCAAATCGCACGATAACAACGAATTTCGAGACCAAGTGCAGAGGGTGATCGGTAATTCATCGAGTTTCTAACGTTATGTCAACAGGCACTGTTGAGGGAATTGTTGAATTAAGGTTACTAGTTCGGTCAACCACTTGTGCAGTCAACCACTAGTTCAGTCAACCACTTGTGCAGTCAACCACTAGTGCAGTCAACCACTAGTGCAGTTAACCACTATTTCAGTCAACCACTTGTGCAGTCAACCACTAGTGCAGTCAACCACTATTTCAGTCAACCACTTGTGCAGTCAACCACTAATACAGTCAACTACTAGTGCAGTCAACCACTAGTGAGAAGAAACATTGTCGAATATTTTTTTGCACACACTGTCGATTTTCCCACGGGATTTTCCAAGTGTTCGTTTTTATTCTTCCACTTTATTACTTTGTTTCAAAACTACAACGTGCTAAGCAGCTGTTACACGATACGTTCAATGTCGTAGTATAACATCGCACGTCGTAACTCAACATCAGACGTCGTAACACAACATCAGACGTCGTAACACAACATCAGACGTCGTAACACAACATCAGACGTCGTAACACAACATCAGACGTCGTAACACAACATCAGACGTCGTAACACAACATCAGACGTCGTAACGCAACATCAGACGTCGTAACACAACACCAGATATATCTGAACGGGTCGGTCGTTTGCTTGAATCGCAAATTTATGAAGAAGGAACTTAAATACAAGGAAAATTCCAAGAAAGTTAATCATGTTTAATGTGGAAACGTTTCGGAGGCCAGTTCCATCATCAGTTCAAAAAGTACAAATCATTATATCTGAGATGAAAGATAAAAAAACTTTTCATGGCAGTCATTATAAAATATCTCGAAAACAGAATATGCCAAAGAAAAATAAAAATTGAAAAGAGTGCTATCTATTTACCATTTACAACGCGTCTGAACTGTCAGTATTGTTAAGAACATATTTTCGTTTACAAATCTGTAAAGTCCGCAAAACAAAAATATACCAAAGAAAAATAAAATTGAAAATAGTGCCATCTATTTACCATTTACAACGCGTCTGAACTGTCAGTATTGTTAAGGGCAAATTTTCGTTTAAAAATCTGTTAAGACTAAAATCCTACGGTCATAAGAGGTTGAGCCAGAATCGAAGATTTTGAAGTCAGCAGTGTGAACTAAGATGATTTTGATGATTTTGGAGTGGGTAGTACGTCGGCATGACGTCACGGAATCTTTATATCAGAGTGGCAGAGCATCGGGGTAGAAGCTTCTGTACTGAGATCCTAGCAGCCCACCTCTCTCACTCCGCAGTACGTAATCACGCCGAAAAATGTAACGTAATATCTTTGTACCTACATTCGTACAGTATGAATATAACACCACGTAAACACCATTCTGACCCCTACTAGTTGTGTGTTGCGTATCACACAGCGTGACACACCAAAAAGCATAACAACACAGCATTACACAGCATAAGACCGTACTGACATGCCCCTACCTGTTGTATGTTGCATATCACACAGCGTGACACACCAAAAAGAATAACACAATCTCCCACAGTATAAGACCGTACTCACTTCTACCTGTTGTGTGTTGCAGGCAGTAAGTAGATAAGTAGAGCATGTTTCGCTCGCTGAAGTTCTGGCCAAATCAATGGCTGTACTTGGCCTTCTTCGTGGCGTCAGTGGATATCATGATGACGGTGCGCAAGTTTTACTTCATCAACGTCATCTGCTCGGGTGCCTTCGCCATCATCTTTGCGGACATCTGCGTGATGGCCTACGAGTTCTTCGTGTACAAGAGGAAGTTCCTCGAGGACGTCAAGACGAAGGCAGTCTTGGTGACGGGTGAGTGGTGGGAGTGGAGGGGAGTGGTGGGTGAGGGGGGGAGTAGGACGAATGACGGGTGAGTGGAGCGAGTGGTGAGTGGTGTGAGAGGAGAGCGATAGACGAGGCAGAAGTATGTAACATGCTCTGACTGAACATGTGTATGTTGCTATGTGCAGGAAATTTGTCATTAATATTTATCAATGATGTTTACTACATTTATCATTCATATGTGTAACCTATATATATAAATCTCGTATTTGAGCTACGTGCACATTCAATATGCAGACACATTTCAAAAATAATCACAAACATCATTTTCATACGTTTTGAAAATCCTTCTAAGGAACGTTTTGAAAAACATTTTATGGAGCGTTTTTTTTACGACCACAAAGCCAAGCTCTCTGTACTGATTTTCCTGATTCACTCATGAACGTAAACAAAGAATAATATTTTTCGACGACCATTAGGAAGCAGCCCAGATCATCATTTTCGAGAATGTCGTCAAAACAGAATAGTACACATTCTATTCACAGTGCATGATTTGAAATTTCATGATACCTTATTCATTCAAGAACCTTTTATGGTGCTGTAGCACGCATTTCTAGGGGATGTGATCTTGTTTTCGTATTCATTCAAAGCCATTTTCGTATGCGTAACTATTTTTCATTTCGTATGTGTTTATTCATTCAAAAACTTTTTGTGGTGCTGCGGCCCGTATTTCTATGGAATGCGATCTTGTTTTCGTACTGTGTTTTTTCAAAAGTATTTTTACGTTTATTTTTCGGCAGGATGTGACACGGGCTTCGGTTTGCTGTTCGCGCAGAAGCTGGCGAAGATGGGATTTTTGGTGAGTCTGTGTGGTGGTGAAAAGTGTGGTGTGCAGACTGTAGCGATGCCAAGAGTGACTGAGGATCCCATGAGTTATCATTCAAAGTATAGCGGTTCTGGGTTCATGAAAAATCTATTTCACGTTGCACCATAAAAAATGTATTTATTGCTCAAGAAGAACAGAAACCCCAATTCAAGTGCATTTATTCAGGTGCTCGTCGTAGTGGTTAAAGAACCCACCCTTCCGTGAAGGTGTCGAGGGTTCGAATCCCGGGGCTGTGTGGCGACTTTCTCCGTTGGGTATAGGTGAAAAACTCAAAGCACAATACCCCACTCTACCCAGGTATCTGAAATGGGTACCTGTCTTGACCGGGGGAAACCGTCATGTCGTCCTGGCGTTAGTTAGAAGCATTTGAAAAACCAATGTACAAGGTGATATGTATCAGGTTTGATTGGAAATAAAGCATCCTTAGATGCCGATGTTTGCTTGTTTGTTTGTTAAAATTCCTTTTCACTTGAGCTCCAAAAAAGTACAGAGTTTTTATACTTAAAGTAGACACTAAGGCATTAAAGAATGCGAGTATGTCAAGAACCCTGAATGTTATCTGCCAGTAGCATGCTTGTTTTCAGGTAAGCCATACTTGAGATTCACTCAAGAAACATTATCCTGAAATGACTGGCCGTTTATTTAAAAAAAAAGTTCATTAAAAAAATGATACAAGAAATGTACCACAACACATTGGTTTTTAAAAATTTCTTAAGACTGTATAAAGGTCACTAATTAAATTCGAGGGATGAAGACGTAGGAGTGACGAATGATGGTCTAAATCAGGGGTTCTCAAAGTGGGGTCTGCAAAATTCAGCGAATTTACCAGTGGATGCAGTTAAGGTATTTCTTTACAGCTTTCCACGACTGTTGATATTATGAAACAGTGCGTACAATGTATGTACACATGTATTCCTGAGGGGAACACATGTGAGGAGGTCCTCAGCTTATTTTTGTGTAATAAAAGTGGTCCTTGGTTGAAAAAAGTTTGAAAACCCCTAGTCTAAATGTCACAATTTTTTACTCAGGTGTACGCCACGGTCCTCGATCCGAAGGGGGAAGGAGCGAAGACCCTCGAAACGGTCGACAACACCGTCGTCGTGCATCTGGACGTGGCGGACCAGACCAGCATCGACACCGCCGTCGCCTTCGTTAAGGCGGACCTCAAGAAACGAGGAGGTCAGTGGGCCATTTGTTAATATTTAGTTTAGTTAATTATTGGGTTAATTTAATCAGTTTGTTAATAATCAATTTAGTAACATAAAGGAAATCGTTTATCTCAAGAAAAGAGGAGGTCATTGTATCATCGGTTAATAATTGAAGAGACTGATTTAGTGAAGTAAAATAAATCTTTTATCAAGAGAAAAGAGGGGGTCAGTGGGCCATTTGTTAATAAAGAATTTAATTAATTAGTAGATAAATTTAATTAGTTGGTTAATAATCAATTTAGTAACGCAAAAGAAATCGTTTACCTCAAGAAAAGAGGTCAGGGTACCATTAGTTAATGATTACTTGAAGACACTCACTTAGTGACGTAAAAGAAATCATTTATCAAAGTTTATGCCTCACGTACGTCTGGTTCTCGGATATCAGTTTATCAGACCCCTAAATAAAAAATGAGCATTCCCCTACTGTTAAGAATCAAATCCTCTCACTTTAAAATCAAATCCTCGTACTTTCAAATCAAATCCTCTCACTTTAAAATCAAATCCTCTCACTTTAAAATCAAATCCTTTCAATTTAAAATCGAATCCTCGTACTTTAAAATCAAACCCTCGTACTCTGAAATCAAGTTCTCGTTCTTTAAAATCAAATCCTAGTCCTTTGAAATCAAACCCTGGCACTTTGAAATTAAATCCTCGTATGGAAAACGAATGCACAACTCTTCAACATTAATTCACGCATGGGAAACGAGTGGAAAACTGTTCACACATAATTTCCCTCCTGGGAAACAAATCAAGTTCTCCTATTAAGAACCGGCCCACGATAGCGGGTACGTGCGACTCGTAACGTTACGTCAAATTTTTTTTTTGGTATTTCGTTCCCTGTTTGTAATTTTGTGCTTCCATGGCCAGACCGCTCATTCTTGACCAGGCTGAACAATGACGGAATTTCCGTGTATTCCGACATGTTCCATCAATTTCTTTAATTCTGATTTTTTTTTTATTCTCTAGACCGCACATTCTGGAGTCTGGTGAACAACGCCGGAATCTCCGTGTATTGCAACGTGGAGTTCGCCTCATTGGACCACTACCAGACGCTAATGGACGTGAACACCTTCGGTGTGGTGAGGATGTGCAAGAGCTTCTTGCCTCTGCTGCGGGCCGCTGGGGGAGGCAGGATAGTGAACATCAGCTCCTTGTCGGGTGAGTGTAATGTTCATGTTATAGGTCTGGAGACTGTGAGGGCCAATTTTAAAAGGGAAATTTTTGACGAAGAGAGCTACTTGCCTCTGCTGCGAGCCGCTGGTGAAGGCAGGATAGGGAACATCAGCTCCTTGTCGGGTGAGTGTTATGTTCATGTCATGAATCCTTATTGAAGTCCAGATCTGGAGACTGGTGGCCAATTTTGAACGGGAATTTTTGACGTAAAGAGTTTCCTGCCTCTGCTGCAGGCTGCCGGCGAAGGCAAGATAGTGAACATCAGCTCCTAGTCTCATGAGTTCACTTTAGTTGCAATTTCCGTAACAGGTGTTTCGTAGCCCATGTACTGTAGCAGGTGTTTCGTAGCCCGTGTACTGTAGCAGGGGTTTCGTAGCCCGTGTGCTGTAACAGGTGTTTCGTAGCCCGTGTCTTGCAACAGGTGTTTCGTAGCCCGTGTACTGTAGCAGGGGTTTCGTAGCCCGTATGCCGTAACAGGTGTTTCGTAGCCCATGTACTGTAGCAGGGGTTTCGTAGCCCGTGTGCTGTAACAGGTGTTTCGTAGCCCATTTACGGTAGCAGGGGTTTCGTTGCCCGTGTGCTGTAATAGGTGTTTCGTAGCCCGTGTGCTGTAGCAGGTGTTTCGTAGCCCGTGTGCTGCAACAGGTGTTTCGTAGCCCGTGTGCTGTAACAGGTATTTCGTAGCCCGTGTCTTGCAACAGGTGTTTCGTAGCCCGTGTCTTGCAACAGGTGTTTCGTAGCCCGTGTCTTGCAACAGGTGTTTCGTAGCCCGCGTACGTAATAGGTGTTTCGGATGTTACGTACGTGTCCTAAACTTCTTATCGACGTCACTTCATTGTTATAAAAGTTTTTACGGAGCGTGATCATGGTAAGATCAAATCAATGCGACGTCGTATCGTGTGTTGGAACCGATATTTATTCGACCGAATCATATTCTTTTAGGAATCATTTTAATAGAATATTTTGTATTATTTGCCTGCCACCAGCCCAATATTTGGATAAAATGATGTTTATATTTTATGTAAATGAATTCTTTAATGGTAGAATGATCAATTCACTTCAGTCATCATATTTAACACGTTGTCTACTTATTGAGACACATGTGTACCACAAAGTAAATTGCTCATTTACGCACCAATGTAAATGAATAACATTCTAACCATTCCGCGCCTTCTTTTTGGAGGAATTTTATCGTTCGAGGTAAATATAATCGCGCACTTACATTTTGTACATTTCTTATAAAGGATGGAAACTTATTCGAGCAGAAAAGTCGATTTTCCAATTTTGTTTCGTACAACCTAACCAAGTCAACCTAACGATCCGTGCAATCGTGGTCAACGTGTTTATTTATTATCTTCTGTAAGCGTGGCCTGATAATATAAAATTACTGATTCAAGCAAACATTATTTTCTGTCGCTAGTGGCAGCGGTGGGATTGCAGTTGTAACACGCCGAAGTTTCTAGAGCGTAGCTTCAAAGTTCTCATTGACGATAGATTTTCTTATATTTTCAGCACAGGTTCTTTTGGAACCTAATTATTGAATGATCATCTGGCCAATCGTATCTCCATGTTCCTAGCGTTACTTTTTTGATCGGAGATCATCGTTAGTTATAGGAATCATAACACGTAGCCCGTGTCCTGTAACAGCCGTTTCAAAAAATAGGTTGGACACATCAAGTTGCGATTTTTATCTTGAAGCACAGTCTGTGTCAGTGGTTGATTTTTTTTCCTAGTTATCTTTCTTGCCCTTCATGCCTTGGAACTCCTTCAACTTTCAAAACTATTTTCTATGGATGGGAATTTGTAGATTAACATAGCAGAAAACACCGCTAGAGGTTATAGCACAAACGCGTGTACCAAAAGGAAATGAAGTTAGCCTGATGTGTTAAATAGGCGTAAAGTTAGCTAACCTTAAATAAAATGATCAGTATAATTAATAATTGTTTCAATCCTGCAGGTAAAAATACGGTACCGTGCATGACAGCCTACAGCATGAGCAAGAGCGCTCTCAACTCCTTCGCTAACGGACTGAGGCTGGAGTTGAAACCGTGGAATATCTCCGTACACACCATTGAGCCCTTCTATTATCCGTGAGAATTGTTAAAGACAGCCTTATTTTAGAAATTCAGAATATATCATATTCTGTATTTCTAGTGCGATAGCCTGGAAAAAGACCTAAAAAACACAATGTTCTCTACTGATTGCTTGCACGCGACCGTTGACAGTAACCAAGTATTTGTGTAAGTATAGCATTTGAAATCATTGAGGTAAACGACTGATCAGCTTCAGGACACAACTAGCGGTGTTTTGAGCATCTAGGATCCAAGCGCAGGGAGGTAAACGACTGATCAGCTTCAAAGCACAGCTGACGGTATTTCGAGTATCTGGGATACAAGCTCATTGAGGTAAACGACTGATCAGCTTCAGGGCACAACTAGCGGTATTTTGAGTCTCTAGCATACAAGCTCATTGAGGTAAACGACTGATCAACTTCAGGGCACAACTGGCGGTATTTTGAGTATCTAGGATACAAGCTCATTGAGGTAGACGACTGATCAGCTTCAGGGCACAACTGGCGGTATTTTGAGTATCTAGGATACAAGCTCATTGAGGTAAACGACTGATCAGCTTCAGGGCACAACTGGCGGTATTTCGAGTATCTGGGATACAAGCTCATTGAGGTAAACGACTGATCAGCTTCAAGGCACAACTGGCTGTATTTTGAGTATCTAGCAAACAAGCTCAATGTACTGATCAGCTTCAAGATACAATAGGAAATATTTTTATTTTAAAGGGAATGAACATCATCTAGGAAACATTGTTTGGCCAGGAAACATCTCTGCATTGCTGGCTAAGAAAACACATTTGCGTTGTTGGCTAGAAAAACACTCCTGCGTTGTTTCCTAGGAAAACATTTTTGCTTCGCTGGCTAGGAAGACACATTTGCGTTGTTGTTTACCTGTTGTTTATTGTTGCCTGCCAGGACGGTCCCCTCCATGCGAGAAGCGATCCAAATCTACAAAGAAAAATACCTGAAGCTCTGGCACGCGTGTCCTGCTGAGGTCAAATCGGCGTACGGGGAAACTTATAGGGATGAATTCGTAGATAGTTTCATTCAGTTTACCTCAAAAAACCAACGTCCAAGGGAAAAACTTCCCGAAGTCGTTGATGATCTCGCCCATGCCGTCGCCGGGATCGACCCAAACGTACGTGAATTTTCTTTTTTTTTTATTTAGGTTACGTTATCATTTTCGGGTGGTTGTTTAGAATTAATGGGGATATGGTGTTTTTCTTTAATTTTCAAAGTCTTATTTTTAGTTTTTAGATGATGATTGCGTTTTCAAAAAGATATTTAAATTTCACAATTGGTTTCACGTTGTTTTCTGGATATCTTGTCAAGTTTCACGAAACCGCTAACCTAAATTAACATTTTACTTTTTCTGTGTTTTGGAAATACCGTTTATGTCTTCGCTATTTCTTGATGAACATTTAACAGTTCAGTCCACATTCAGCCAACAAATAAAATTAACCGACTACAGCTTTGGCAAAACAAATTTTACTAACCTAAAGCATGGAAGCTTCCACTAAAGTTTTTGATTTCGGTGACAGTGGGGTTGTGTGTTTTCTGAGAGATCGACGTTCAGTATACAGTATGTCCCAGAAGTCGTGCATCATCCAGATTTTCATACAAATACATCTGCATGTCAATTTTATCGATCATAACCATTATTTATAATATCATTCAAAATATCATTATTTTTTCATAATCAACAAATTGGACAAATTGAACTCTTTCTCGTACTGCTAATTTCTTATCCATACCAGATCTAATCTGAAACAAGAAAACGCAAATGCAAATTATTGTATGGTAGGCGACTTCTAGGACACCCTATATATTTTTAAATGATACGCTATTGTCAAAAATAAAGAATTAAATCAGTTTTTTTATCAAACATATTGGCAGAATAAAATCTACAAGTAAATTTCAGAGGCGAACTTTTCTAGTTTACGTACAGCCTCCATTGATTTAGATTTACGTATTTTAGAATCTCTTTTTAACTCCAGAAAAAACAAGAACTCAATAGCGCTATTGCTAAATACTTTTTATTTTCTATTCACTAATGTTAGTTATTACTTGCAAGTTAACCATTACTTATCTCACAGGCTCTTGTTAAATATCATATCCGTTAACTATTGTTAGTTATTATTTGTAAGATAACCATCATTTGTTTCACAGGCTCGCGTTAAATATTACTCCTGTTAACTATTGTTAGCTATTCGTTAAATCTGATTTCTGTTAACCATTATTTGTGGGACAGATACTATACACGCCCTGCACCAAAGTCAAGATCCTCATGAAGGTGCTGAGTGTCCTGCCCCAAGAAATTCTAGACGTCCTCATGACACCAAAGGTCAAATGCCTGCCAGCCGCCCTCAGGTCTGCCCAGATGGCGGATAGGAAGCACACCTAGAATACCGTATTTTTGGAATGCGTGCAGGCATTCCTAGAACACCTAGAAATGCGTGCAAGCATTCCTAGAACACCCCGGAATGCGGTCAAGCATTCCTAAAACACCCCAGAACGCAGACAAGCATTCCTAGAACACCCCGGAAGCACTGGGTCCAATACCACAGGATTTCGACCCCGCCACCCCTCTCCCTCCACCTCCGAGTTGCTACATGAAGTTGCCATTCGCGCCAATTCTTTAACTATGTAGTACTACTGAGGTTTATTAACCTATCTGTTCACTTTACAATTATTATTAATCACTGCATTATAACCACTACACGTACTTAGTAAGTGGATGTTATAGCGGAATACCAAAGTTAACCTGCATTAAATCAATGTAATAAGTTATGACAACGACCGCTGGTGTTTGGCCATTCGACCCTCCATCTCGGCACTCAAAAACAGGGATTCTCTAACTTTGTTAACTTAATCTTAAACTAACTGAACTTGGCTACCCTAACCCAACCTAACCTAACTTAACCTAACCTACTTAACCAACTTAAGTTAACTTAACCTAACCTAAATTACTCTAACCTAAAAATGCTGTAGCGGCTCGGAGGTGGAGGGAGAGGGGTGAGCGGGGTAGAAAGCCTACGATATTGGACTCTGTGCACCCCGGAAAGCGGTCAAGCATTCCTAGAAAATCCCGAAATGCGGGCAGACATTCCTAGAACACCCTGGAACGCAGACAAGCATTCATAGAACACCTAGGAATGCGGGCAGATATTCTTAGAACACCGCGGAATGCGGTTATGTATGTTTCTGGAATGCGTGCAAGCATTCATAGGACACCTTCATTTTCGGAATGCGTGCAAGCATTCCTATGACACCTTCATTTTCGGAATGCGTGCAAGCATTTCTGAACGCATGAAATTCCATTCATATCTTAGTGAAATCATAATATTTAATTTGCTGATACTCTTAGTAAGCATCTTTTTTGTAGAAGGTCATGTGCTTTGATCAAGTTTAATCAAGTTCAGAAATGGGGGTCATCGTTCCTGACGCACCCGATTTACGGAATGCTGGTAAGCATCCCCATTTTTCCCATTCTAACCAGCGTTGTTAAAAAACACGGACAATACCACAGAAAATTCTTATCAAACACCAGGAAACGGAAAAATCAACTCATGTGGTATGTTTTTTGAGGGATTTTTAGTATTCTGGGGGGAATTTTTTTGAGGGTCCTTTGTTTTGCTCGCTGATTTCGACACACCTGCGGTATTTCGACACACATGCGCTGTTTCGACACACCTGCGGTATTTCGACACACGTACGCTGTTTCGACACACCTACGCTGTTTCGACACACATGCGCCATTTCGACATACCTGCGGTATTTCGACACACGTACGCTGTTTCGACACACCTGCGCTGTTTCGACACACCTGCCATGTTTCGACACACCTGCCATGTTTCGACACACCTGCGGTATTTCGACACACGTACGCTGTTTCGACACACCTGCGCTGTTTCGACACACCTGCCATGTTTCGACACACCTGCCATGTTTCGACACACCTGCCATGTTTCGACACACCTGCACTGTTTGAAGCAATTCCTGTTACGAGCGCAACCAATCAAACTGACTTGCCATTTTACGTTTCTTTGAACGTACCAGAAAATTTCAAGCTCTAGACCAATGTAGATATTGTAGATAAGAAGCGGCATCGACAATTGAGGTTACCTATGTTAACCGTAGTGATTTTCACTTTGAGTGTAACTATAAGTGCTTGTATCATAAGTGTATTAAGTGTATAAGTGTTTATACTAAAAATGAGAGGGAACAAAATGTAAAATGAGGTACTGGGTCTTATAAATACTCGTTTGTTTACACTTCAAAAAAATTAGGGAGCTGCCATCTTTCGATCATGATGAGATGCTGCTTGGATTTTCCACGAGCTCGAATTATTGAATATGTAATTTTTTTAAACATTTGCGTTGTAGACTGAGATTGAAATTATTAAGTGCTTATAAATCGAAGACAAAAATTAGATTGACCAAACTCTAAAGTGTGCAAATCAGAAAATGGAAAAAAATTTTTCGATTAATTTCAAAATTTATGAACAGTCTCTTCCAATTTAGAAGAACATTAGATTAAGATAAGAAGAACGTAGAGTTGCTACACGCCTTCCTTAGCGCCACAAAAACTGAACCTATAATCTATACTAAAATAAGAGCCACGTCCGTCTGTCTGTTCGAAGCCAGCCTGCAGTGTGTGATGAGCGTATCTGTGATACAAGCTTCATCAACTCCACAATTTCCAGTGTATTAATCCATCAGATTCGAGTAGGAATGAACATCACGTGAATTCTTAGGAAATAGGAACGTGTGTCATGTGATTTGTCGAACATTATTGTACATTTTTAACGGGCCGTGTGCACTCGGCCTCATCTCTCGAAAATTGATTTTTTTATATCACACGGCCATTCTTTGATTTCGCTTTTTTCTTATTAATAATAAGAGCCACGTCCGTCCGTCTGTGTGACCCCCTCTTCTAATCGATAGCTTTGATAGCAACAAGAATAAAGCTTAAGAAATACAAGAAATTATTCTATTGCATAATTTTTCTGTGGCGATTCAGTTCCCTTTCACTTGCATTATGATATCCAGAATACGCAATCGGCTTATTTTCACAAATAGAAATTTTCTTTGGAGATTTCTCTGTTGAAATTCATCATGTTGCTTTGACATTTTTAATTGATAATGCGAAAAGAAATGCTTTAAATTCGTTTGACCAGTAACCTGGTTACCACTGAGTATAAGGCCCAAGATTTTGGAACTTGAGTTATTGTTTTCGAAATTGTGATTTTCTTGAAAAGCTTCGAAGAAAAGCACGCATTCCGAAAATAGACTACATTTCAGAATGAAATTCCGGCAAAAGAGGCCACCAAAGATAGAAATGTGCCCAACCGCAAGAGAGAAGCAGCAAGACTCCGACAGCAAGAAAAACATCGAAGACGATCGGATGTACAACGCAAAATGGCAAGACGAAGCAACGCTGCTCGCCAACGAGAAGCTAGAGCTAAATTGACCCTTGAACGGCGTTTGGAAATTCTACGGAATAATGCAGAGCAACACCGAGTAGCTAAAGAGAGCTTAAAACATGAAAGAAGCGAGGAAATTCTTCGTCATAGCGCTGGACAACATTGAGTGGCACGAGAGAATTCAACTCAAGAAAGAAGGGGTGAAATTCTTCAGACTAATGCCGAACAGCATCGACTTGCACAAGCGAATTTAACTAAAGAAAGAAGGGATGAAATTCTTCAGATTAATGCCGACCAGCACGTGTGCACTAGAATATTTAGTACGAGCCGCGTCCGTCCGTCCGAAGTCAGCCGGAAGTGTGTGATGAGCGTATCTGTGATACAAGCTTAGGAAATGGGACGTGTATCATGATTTGTCAAACATTATTATACATTTTTGACGGGCCGTGTGTACTCGGCCTCATCAACTCTCGAGAGTTTGATTTTTCTATTTCTTATGGCCTTTATTTCAGTCCTCTTTTTTTATTTCAAAAAAGGGCAAAAATGTTAAAATCAAGTCTATAATTTTCAAGGGGGTGGACTAGTTTGAAATAAAATTTACGATCAGCTTTTTCATTTGAGACCAAAGTCCTCACCACCTCATATTACCAAGATCAGAAAAATCGACATCAAATGCGCGTTCTCGACGAGAACTAGTTTGGCCTATAAAATTTCTTTATTTCTCGTTCTCAGTTGTATTATTCCTTCTCCAATGAAAGACATCTAAAGAAACGTAAACACTTTTAGAGTTTTTCATAGAAAAGGGAACGCTTTTAAGAAAACCCAATAGCCATACAATTTAAGGACTTAAGTACGATATACAGGACTTAAGTACGATATGCAGGACTTAAGTACGATATGTAGGACTTGAGTTTGAAATATTGGACTTAAGTACAATATATAGGACTTAAGTACGATATACAGGACTTAAGTACGATATACAGGACTTAAAAAAGATATACAAGACTCAAGTACGATATACAGGACTCAAGTACGATATAAAGGACTTAAGTACGATATACAGGACTCAAGTACGATACATAGGACTCATGTACGATATACAGGACTTAAAAAAGATATACAAGACTCAAGTACGATATACAGGACTCAAGTACGATATACAGGACTTAAGTACGATATACAGGACTTAAGTACGATGTATAGGACTTAAGTACGATATACAGGACTTAAAAAAGATATACAAGACTCAAGTACGATATACAGGACTCAAGTACGATATACAAGACTCAAGTACGACATACAGGACTCATGTACGATATACAGGACTTAAAAAAGATATACAAGACTCAAGTACGATATACAGGACTCAAGTACGATATACAAGACTCAAGTACGACATACAGGACACAAGTACGATAAACAGGACTTAAGTACGATATACAGGACTTAAGTACGATGTATAGGACTTAAGTACGATATACAAGACTCAAGTACGATATACAGGACTTAAGTACGATATACAGGACTTAAGTACGATATACAGGACTTAAGTACGATATATAGGACTTAAGTACGATATACAGGACTTAAGTACGATATACAGGACTTAAGTACGATATACAGGACTTAAGTACGATATACAGGACTTAAGTACGATATACAGGACTTAAGTACGATATACAGGACTTAAGTACGATATACAGGACTCATGTACGATATACAGGACTTAAGTACGATATACAGGACTTAAGTACGATGTATAGGACTTAAGTACGATATACAAGACTCAAGTACGATATACAGGACTTAAGTACGATGTATAGGACTTAAGTACGACATACAGCACTTAATACGATATACAGGACTTAAGTACGATATACAGGACTCATGTACGATATAGAGGACTTAAGTACGATGTATAGGACTCAAGTAGGACGTAGGATATAGGACTTAAGTACGTGTAAGTTTTCAGTATAAAAATAAACATTTCAAGAAATTCGAGTTCTTTGTCTAAACTGTGCTTGTCTTGGGGTGGAAACTTCATAATAAAATTAGAACTGTACCTAAAATTAAATTTAACTACTATCTAATTATAAAATAAGCTACCTGATGAGCAAAATTAAACTTGGTGAAAGAAAGAATGAAAAGAAAGCAACTTATTTCCAATAAAGATGTTCCAAAAATATCGTCGTTTTTAAATATTGTGACGATGACTTTTTTTTATAATTATGTTGGGAGCGTATAAAAATAATCACATTTTTATGCATTTTTGCAGAATGCTTAGTTCAATTTGTTACGGCTAAAATTTGTTGTTTTAGATTTCATTAAATATAGTTTAAATATAGTTTTGATCAATGCCAAGTTTCATTTTCCGTCGCTGCTAAGTTTGAATTCTACTAGGTGCCACTTTGATTTTTTTCATTCAGAAAATAAAAAATTTGGCTACCGGCGTTTAATTCTACCTGTACACCACGCACACTGAAAAAAGGAGACAATGAAAAGAACACTTGTTGAAAAACTTCAGATACTTTATTCACATTGAAAAAACATGTAAATTTGTCTCATGTAAAGTCATTGCGTTTTACTGAAAACGCACAAAGTGTCACAACCTTTTTTTTCATGGAGAATCACAAGGAACAAAGTGTTTGCAAAATTTTCCAGCTAACAGAACGTAAAAGCACAACCTCAGAATATGTCAAAAGCACTATAATTTCAGCACAAAGATACATTATTGCAGGAAACATTATTGCTGGAATGAATACGGATGAATTCTGTCACTCACTATCCCCAAAAAAATTATTTCACCCTTATGATAGTGGCTATTGCTTGTCAAAAGATCGTTTCACCCTGATGATAGTAGCTATTGTTTGACAAAAGATCATTTCACCCTGATGATAGTAGCCATTGATTGTCAAAAGATCATTTCACCCTGATGATGGTAGCTATTACTTGTCAAAAGATCATTTCACCCTGATGATGGTAGCTATTACTTGTCAAAAGATCATTTCACCCTGATGATAGTAGCTATTGCTTGTTGATAAATATTTTGTACGCGAGTCTGTTCGAGCGCCAATTGATTGAAATTTTGGCGAGACCCTGTTCGGGCGCCCATTGATAGTTATTTTGGGTTGGTCCTTCTTCCTTCTTTGGATGTCACCCTTTTATTAATGTCCCTGTCTTAGGGTTTCCTGACGGTCGTCAGTTGATCTAAAAGAGGGCGTATTTTCTTAGGCTTTGTTAATCCATTGGAATCTTCCTGATACTTCAGGGATAAAAGAGAAGTCAGTTGCTGACTGATTATTTATTAAGGCGAGTGTTTGTCAACAGTTCTTCTGTTCGCTGCGATAACTTCCAATTTTCTTCAGGATTTCAGGTGGCTGCGGCTAAGTAGCGAAATTTCGAGCTGAGCTAAACAAGCTTCGAATTTGAGCTGATCTAAACAAGCTTTGGAGTTTTCGAGCTGACAAGCTTTGAGCTAACTCGTGAAAAGCTTTGAAGTTTTCGAGCTGAGCTAAACAAGATTTGAGCTAATTTCAAGCTAACGAAAATTCGAAGTTCGTGACGGAAGTGTGTTTCACGAGTATCTGTGATACGCGAACTCAGTTATTTGAGGGAAGAATTATTTTCCCTCCGTGGTACAGAGGGACCAGTCGACCCATCCTGGCGATGGCCTAACACTTGTCAAAAGATCATTTCACCCTGATGATAGTAGCTATTGCTTGTCAAAAGATCAGTTCACCCTGATGATAGTAGCTATTGCTTGCCAAGAGATCATTTCACCCCAATGATAGTAGTTATTACTTGCCAAAAAATCATCAGTATTTCATTGATAAAACACAATTTAATTTGACTGCAAATAAACATTGCACAAACGTTACTTAAAAACTTCGACTTCTACTTTAACAATAAACATCGGCATCTAAGAATGCTTTATTTCCAATCAAGCCCGATACATTTCACCTTGTATATTGGCTTTTCAAATGCCGTATAACTAACACCAAGACGCCATGACGGTCTCCTCCGGTCAAGACCGGTACCCATTTCAGACACCTGGGTAGAGTGGGGTATTGTGCGTTGAACTTTTCCCCTATACCCAACGGAGAAAGTCGCCGCGCAGCTCCGGGATTCGAACCCTCGATTCCTTCACGGAAGGGCTGGTTTTTTAACCATTCGGCTACGACGAGCACACCATAGGGTTAGAAACGACTGCAACATTCTATCTAAAGCGAAGCACGTCACTAATTGCGCTGTGGTGTATTCCCCAAAACTGGGGATTGCGTTTAGAATTGTTTAGGGATAGCGTTTTGGATTGTTTAGCAATTGCGTTTAGGATTGTTTAGGGATTGCGTTTTGGATTGTTTAGCAATTGCGTTCAGGATTGTACAGGGATTGAGTGAATGATTGTTTGGCAATTACGTTTATGATTGTTTAGGGATTGCGTTTAGAATTGTTTAGGAATTGCGTTTAGGATTGTCAGAGTATTAAGTTTATGATTGTTTAGGAATTACGTTTAGGATTATTTAGAATTGTTTAGGGAATGCGTTTAAGATCGTTTGGGGATTGCGTTTAGGATTGTTTCTTGACTTTGAGAGACGCTGGAAGCTCGTTGACTTTTGGGCCCAGGAAAAGATCGACCAGTTCATGAGGCAAGAATTTCAAAATCTTCATGCCTATTTGGGCCTTGGTGTTGGGCGTGTACTGGACCTGCGGACAAATTAACAATTAATACCGCCATCATTGTTATTTTTAAGTAGTTTTGAATTGTATAGAACAATAGGCTAATTTAAAGCTGCATAGAACTATAGCCTAATGGCATCATTTGTTATATCTGAGTTATTCAATGTTGTACAGAACTTTAGCCTATAATGGCATCATTGTTATATCTGAGTTATTTAAAGCTGTATAGAACTTTAGCCTATAATGGCATCATTGTTATATATGAGTTATTTAAAGCTGTATAGAACTTTAGCCTAATGGCATCATTTGTTTTATCTGAGTTATTCAATGTTGTACAGAACTATAGCCTAATGGCATCATTGTTATATCTGAGTTACTTAATGTTGTATTGAACTTTAGCCTATAATGGCATCGTTGTTATATATGAGTTATTTAAAGCTGCATAGTAAAATAGTCTGATTATAATTGGGCTGTACCTAATATGTTTAGTATCCGGTGCAACGAAAGGCTTCTTTTGTAGTGCAGTCACCTTGGGGAAAGATATTATTTTTTGAAAATCAGTGTGCTTATATGGAGCTCGTATTGCGTAGCTTACTATCATGATCTCTAACACGAGTTATTTCCGTACAGTCTGCAGGATCTTTCCTGAACGAAAGACTTGGTTTTATAACTTTGGCAATTAGAAGCTATGGCTATAACAGAGGGACGTACTTTACGGTAACTTCAATGTAAGTGAAGTGATTGGTTCATTTCATGTTGTCAAAACTTATTTTAACGCATAGTTTTCATTGATATCAGACTTACGAACCTTTAACTTGAGAAATAAAATGAAAATAGCCGTGCAAACTGTGAGCTTTAAAAAATGAAATGAAATTAGCCTTATGAATTTTGTACCAAGAGAAATAAAACCAACACAGCCTTACTAACTTTGAACCTTCAAAAATTCAACGAAAACAGCCTTTCTAACTTTGTACTCTGAAAAATAAAACGAAAAAGCATTGCAAACTTAAAACCTCCATAAATAAAACGATAACAGCTTTACTAATTTCGTACTACGAAAAATAAAACGAAAACAGCCTTACTAACTTTGAGCCTTCAAAAATAAAACGAAAACAGCCTTACTAATTTTGAGCCTTCAAAAATAAAACGAAAACAGTTTTACTAACTTTGTACTAAGATAAATAGAAAAAAGCAGCTTTGCTGGCTTTGAACCTCCATAAACCAAACGAAAACAGCCATACTAACTTTGACCCCATAAAAATAAAATAAAAACAGCCATACTAACTTTTTACCTTCAAAAATAAAACGAAAACAGCCATGCTAACTTTGACCCCATAAAAATAAAATAAAAACAGCCATACTAACTTTTTGCCTTCAAAAATAAAACGAAAACAGCCATACTAACTTTAGGATCAATCCCGCCAACGGCATGCGCGACGTCATCGATAACTTCGTAAAGTTTGTCCAGGGGATTCATGAGCTTTGAAGAGAACGCGTACAAAGCTTTGGTGAATTCTTCTATGTAGGACAACCCGTAGGACTCCTTCACCTCTGTAGGACACGCGTGAAACTCCTTCATGAAGTCTGCCCTGCATTTGTTGTATTGTTCCTCTAGAACGGGGACCGTTCTGAAATAAAAGGGAAACGAGGATCGTTCTGAAATGGAGGGGAAATGAGGGTCGTTCTGAAATGGAGGGGAAATGAGGGTCGTTCTGAAATGGAGGGGAAATGAGGGTCGTTCTGAAATGGAGGGGAA
>JACJUY010003564.1:0-51094 GCA_014220935.1 Platorchestia sp. MABIK
AACTTTAACTAAGCTTGGACGAAACTTTAACTAAGCTTGGACGAAACTTTAACTAAGCTTGGACGAAACTTTAACGAGTCGTTGAGTAACCATGAGTCAACAAATAGATGCTAGAAAGCAATTGAAGAAGATGCAATTTAATATAATGGTAAAATCGCCCTGTAAAATGCTCGATTTTGCATTTTAATGCTATTTTTCCTGCTAGGTGATAGATTCGTATTTTAATGCTGAGTGCAGTCCAGTGTCATAGTTTGATTCGTTTCCCTTACAAAGTTTTTCGGTTACGTCATCTTTCCGCTTTATTGTCGTGTGGTACCGTAATTAGCATGTATGAGCAAATAAGTATTCACTGTTTAGCAATCTTTATTTACCAACTGAGGTTATTTTCCGACAATATTTAATTAAAAATGATATTTTTCCCCATTTACAGGCGTAAAATAGTAATAAAATGTGGCATTTAGTCTCAGAAATTGCAGCGTGAACGCAAACAGTTTATGTATGTACTAACACACAATGTGCAGAAGCAAACACAGCTCTTTTCGGTTTGGCGGGCGTATCGAATTTTCATGTTTTTTCCCGAAAGTATATATTTTGGTGTGAAAAACACGAAAATGATAACGATTTTGTGGAGAAATTATTTATTAAGCTCATATCCATTAATATTTTATGAAAAAACTGCGATTTCACGGTACGTTTTTGCCACGCAAACTCACACAGACAGGAATCTATCTTTTGTCGGTGAGTGCCTCCCTGAGGTTTTTTTCATTTTTAGACTATGCCATGCACTCTCAATCATTTGAGTGTGTGCACCTGTTGCAGGGTCCATGAAGTTTTCCCTATGATTAACAGTGAGGTGTTTGAAATTATACTCTTGTTTAGAATAGGTTAGGAACACTTAATGAATAATTTCTCCACAAAATGAATAGCATTTTCGTGTTTTTCACACCAAAATACATACTTTGGAGAAAAGGAAACATTAAAATTCGATAGGCCCCGAAACCGAAAAGATCCGCAAACACGCAACCAACTATAAGATTGTTCATGAATTTTTCAAACGTCTTAAAATAGAAGAAAAATGGAAGATTCGTAATGTACAGCGTTTTAAAATAAAATTATTGGCTTCGTAATATTTTACGATTTACAAGCTAAATTGAAATAGAATTTTCAGCTACTTCTTTATTAAATTTACTAAAACTTTAAAATGCACCTTCAACTTTATTTAATTGGTATGATTTTGTTAGCCTGTCATATACTTTGAGAAATGGAAATTGGGTCAAACTGTATAGGTTTTAGATGTAAAAGTACAATAATTTTATGTCGCTGCTGTGTTTAACTATTCATGGAACATAGCTCTCACTCACTGACCGTACGTGACTCATCGGGAATTCAAAGTTATAAATTCAGTTAGCAGGCCTGATTAAACGCTGTAATTCAACAGTTAACTAACTAATTTACTAGGTATGAATAGGCTCTTTATTTGATTATACTTTTACTAACATGATTTATGACTTTCATTTTAATGATAAAATACGTATTATGGGAAAGTATCGGCTGGATTTTGCCGATACCGATACCAGTAAAATGACCGATACTTGCCGATACCGATACCGATACATCGGTACATCACTAAACGTAATGACTTGTATCCTTGATATTTGAGTTAACGTATTGACTTGTATCCTTGATACTCGAGTTAACGTATTGACTTGTATCCTTGATACTCGAGTAGTTAATGTAATGAGCTGTATCCTTGATACTCGAGAGTAGTTAACGTAATGAGCTGTATCCTTGATACTCGAGAGTAGTTAACGTTATGAGCTGTCTCCTTCATCCGGGACAGTAGTTAACGTAATGAGCTGTATCCTTGATACGCAAGAGTAGTTAACGTAATGAGATGTATCCTAGATATCCCCTCAGAGGAGTACAAATATTGTATCTATGAGAATTAGCACTCCCAGGGGGACAATGTAAGGGCTCGAGCTGAGAGTTTGGTAGGCCTTCTTTTTGTTGAAATAAAATGCTTTTATTATGTTAAAAACCATCTTTTTTTCGGTTCACTGCTGTTCTTTTTTCTTCAGCACCTACTACTTTCTTCAACTTTGATCTTGTTTCATGAACTTCTTTCTCATCTTACTGTTTCTATGCCCTTTCTGCGTAGATTCCGCGTTTCCTTAAAACTCCATACTAAATGGTGCCTTCTTCCTTCCTCTCTTTGGATCGCCTTTGTTGCGGATAGGGAGGCTTAAACTAACTAAAAATCTAATCTAATAATCTGTATCCTAGATAGATTCTCGAGAGTAATTACCGTAAATAGCTGTATGCTAGGTGCTCCTGAGTATTTATCCCAGTAAGCTTGTTTCCTAAGTTACCTACGGTGCGTAAATCATCGGGTGCATCTGTATAGCGAGTGTGAATGCATGCAAGTGACAGACGTAGCCACGCTGGGGGCCCGAATGAACTACATCCCGTTATGTCTAGTTCGTACAAGTCCTTGGAGCTCGCGCTGCTGGCAGACAACGTGAGCCCCTCGCGCTTCATGGACACGTCAAGGAAGTGTCATGTCCAGTATGGTCAAGTAAACTCTAGTTATGATGAGCATGTCGGCGATGTTCTCAGCGTTGCTGACGCTGGATAGAAACTGAGTTGTGGCCTCTGGTGCCTACATCGAGGCCACTCATGCCCTCGTGTCATCCGAATGCCTCGGGGACTACGCCATTCCTCGATGTCTCCCGCTCCTCACTGCTTACCAAGCCGTAGTTTTTTATGAGCTGAGCATTAAAGTGAAGAAATTCTCACTTATTATGTATTAAATACATTTAACTCATTGATCGTCCGTTCCGGCGAAAACTTTTTCTTGCTGGCTTTGAGCTACTGACGGCTGTTGTGTTTCTGATGTGAAATCCCACTTTTTCGCCACCAATAAAATCCACGTCACGAGCTTTCGCCTCGCCGCGTGTTGCAATTTAACGGTCGGTGATTTTATTTGCAGCTCAGAAGTGAAGGCAGTCTATCGCACGTACGGAGTCTGTGGCGGTATCGCTTAGCGCAGGCGGTCGTCAGGGTCATGCTCGGTGGCTGTTCGCGGCCTGTTTATTTTGAAACAAGAAAAGAGAAATTATATTGACAAAAATGTAACACAACTTGTGAGTCGGTGCATTGTTTAATACTGTCTTGATCTGACCTAAGAGGTCGTTATGTGTATTTAATGCCTGGCGTGCTGAATTTTTTTGCGTCTTGGCGCTCTGTCTTAGGCTGTTGGCTTCACTTTTAATTTAGCGCAGAGAACGTGTTGCTGAGGGAGAAAAGCTCCGGGTTTATTTCGTGGCTCGTACGCTGCCGTTATGCAGGAGCAGAAAGAACCCCTTATTCTTTAATTGCAACCTTTATTTGGTCGTGCAGGGTGCGCACGTGAGATGAATTGTCAGCACTATTGCCGCGTGAGGTTTGTTATTCTGAGCGTGTGCTCTTCCTCTTGTTCTAACTTGTGTCTGCTTCATGCATACTCAAGTAGTTAGTTTTATTTTGGCAGAATCCTCGAATTAACACAAATCTCAAACTAGTGGATTTTTGCAAAAACTAAAGTTCAACTTGAGTAAGCGTGGCACTGGCAAGCGCAATCTTGACCACGCAACGCCGCCGCTCAGTGATTCGTTGAGTTACGTCAGGCGTGTGCGGTGCACCCAATGACCTTAGCTTCATTGTCTTGTCTTCGTACTCCATAGTGGGAGGGGGTAAGGGGGCGTGTAGGCGGCTGGTGGGATTCTGCGCGCACCACACACGCCTTGCGGATCTCGTCTAACTGACACCCTAAATTTTTCTACTTCATACGCTGTGTCCACGAGAAATTTATCCACCGATTTAAAAAATTACCAGTATTCTGTATCTAAGATACGTTGTTCTTCTACCACGTTTTAGCTTCGCAAATCATATGAAAAAAATTATAACGAAATTTAAAGGAAATATTGTTAATATTGAAAATCAGCGGATGTATTTTTTGCGGACACCATGTACAGAACGTGTGTGTGTCTCCGCCAGTGGACCTTCGATAAGACTTCCGATGTTCGTTGAGTGTACAACGTTCTCGGAATTATCTCGTTCTGAGTATCGCTCGATGCTTGTAGATGGAATATCTTCTTTCCGCATCATGGTGTGCATTCAATGGTTCCTTATCTACTCACCTCTCCTCCCTATTAAAGGTGTGCCCTTCACCGAGGCAAAATATTTTTGTGCATTTAGAACACTTACCATGAAGTGAACACTTCACTCCTGCAGTGCACATGCGAGGTCCGGCTCCAACAGTCCGCTTGCATCAGGTTAGACACGAGCTAGTTGAGACTTGCTAGGTTGACCTCACGGTAGCAGTGATACGTTTGGTACTTTGGACCCCAGAGTTGTGGCGCAGTGTCGCGTTACACCTGCCCTCTCCTGGGATGTGGGTGACGTCACGGAAGACGCCTTCCTCTTCTAAGTCTCTGGTGTTCAAGCCATGCTGGCCCATTGCGTGATGTTGTGACTAGCTTCACAAAACGGTGCCTTTCTCCTTCCTGTCTTTGGAACGTCTTTGTCGCGGTTAGGGAGGCTCAAACTCGCATCTAATCTGACTCGCTTTGGCCTTACTAAGCACGAACAAACGCTAATCAGACTGTTGTTTTGTGGAATGGAAACGTTGCTTAAGGGGACCTATTACACAGGACTTAACCTCATTTCCCAAATTTTTCAAATTACACTGTTTGCGGTTCGATTGCATCTAGAGGAACGAAAATGCATTCAAATATGTAAAATTGAAATATGAATACATTCGCTGCCATAAAACATTTCGATTTTTGCAGTAGAAAAAAAAGGTATTGTGCAAACATACAAATTATATAAAATTAGCTCAAAACCCTACTCCTTCTACCATTTTCATCTTAGAAGCTTGATTTTGGTGTGATTCGACGCGGAAAGACTCCGGCACCTCGAAAATGAAGCGATTTTTAAATTTCGAATTAAAATATTTAAAAAACTCTTCATTTTCGAAGTGCCTGAGTCTTTCCGCGTCGAATCACAACTACATCAAGCTTCTTAGATGAAAATGGTAGAAGGAGTAAAGTTTTGAGCTAATTCTATATAATTTGTGTGTTTGCACAAAAACTTTTTTTCGATTGCAAAAATCGAAATGTTTTATAGCAGCGAATGTATTCAGATTTCAATTTTACATAATTGCATGCATTTTCGTTCCACTAGATTTAATAAAAACGTAAACAGTGAAATTTGAAAAAATCGGTTTATTAGGTAAGTCCTATGTAGTAGGTCCCCTTAAAATTACGTAAATACTTGAGGGAATTCGAGTCGCTGAGAGACAGTATTTCGCTGCTGGCACTGTAACAAGCTTAATTATCCTTCAGTGTACGGAACATTATTACGTCTGTTATCCTTCAGGAAGATGAAATTATTGCATCGCCAGGAATCGGCGCTCTCAGGGGGAACGTGTAAGGTCTTGAGCTGTAGGTTGGGTATGCTCTCCTTTATTGGAGAGGTTTTTCGTTTGTGAAGGACAATTTTTTCGGTTTGCGGCTTTTTTTCTCTCAAGCACTTGTGACTTGAACTCGTTTCATAAATTTTGTGTGGCTGTTTTTGTGCACTAGGTATGGGAACACACTTGATAATTAGATTCTCTGTTCCTTGAAATTCGTGCTGAATGGTGCCTTCCTCTAGCCTCTTGAGAACACTTTGGTTAGTGGAGCTCCAACTTCCTGTAATATAATGCTATCTGTAACAAACCTTTGGCAAGTGTGACAAAGGCACTCGTTTAACACATTGACTGCGATAGGTTAAACTGAAGTTCAAAATGCAACTCAATTCACCTCAGGGGGATACAACTATTGTATTTATGGGAATTAGCGCTCCCAGAGGGAAAATGTGACGGCCTGAGCTGAGAGTTAGGTAGGCCTTCTTTTTGTTAAAATAAAATGTTTTTCTGCTATGTTAAGGACCACCTTTTTCGGTTCACTGCTGTCCTGTTTTTCAGCACCTACTATTTTCTTCTTCAATTTTTATCTTGTTTCATGAACTTCTTTCCCAACTTAGTGTTTCTCTGCCCCTTCTGCATAGATTCCGCATTCCCTAATATCCACACTAACTGGTGCATTCGTCCTTCGTCTCTTTGATACGCTCTTTTTTTGTAGCGGTTAGGAAGGCTTAACTAACCTATAATATGAAAAAATAATCTGAATGCAACTCAAGTTTAAAGGCTGAAGCTGTTAACAATTTTATAAATAGCAAACTTTAACTGGGTAAAGTAATTACCATTAATTTTTAAAAAATTGTTAAGAAAAAAATCAAATGACTCATCGAAGAGTCGTTATGCAGCTGGATAAACTCAAATACGATCGACTTGTGAATCATACCGCTATGAATGTGTAAATATTATTCCCTAGCTGGCTGTGTTTTTCATGTTTTTTCACATTGATTTGCGTTGAACTGGTTTTTATTCTTCCGCATCATCCGGTTTGAATTGGAATTAATTCTATTTTTAGAGTGAGTCAGAAAACTCCCCTAGCGTCTATTTGCCATTGGTGCGTCCAGCATTTAATTGAGCTGATAAGACTTCCAGTTGCAGCTCCACGCAGCCGTCACGTGCTGTGCTTGGGTCGGCTTGGTATCCATGCTACGGGATGGCCCCTCAGGAGGGGGACACAAGTATTGTATCTATGGGAGTTTTGGCGCTCCTAGGAGAAAAATGTGAGGGCCCGAGCTGAGAGTTAGGTAGGCCTTTTTTTTGTTGAAGTAAAAGGTTAATTGTTGTGTTAAGGGCCATCTTTTTTTGGATCACTGCTGTCTTGTTTTTCAGTACCAACTACTTTCTTTAACTTTAATCTTGTTTCATAAACTTTTTTCTCAGCTTACTGTTTCTGTGCTCCTTCTGCATGGATTCTGCGTTTCCTTATCTGCATACTAAATGGTGCCTTCCTCTCTTTCGAACTTTTTTTTTTCCAGCGGTTAGGGAGGCATAAACTAGCATCTAATCGAATCCATGCTACGTGATGGACGTGTGGGTCTGCGCATTCGCGTGCAGTGTTTGTATAAACGTTAATACTCAATTTAAAAATGAAAACATCAAATATTTTAAATTTGACTATCTCACAGCTTAGTCATCTAAGAGTAAACAGAACAGTGTTGTGGCTGTCTATAGTAGCCTTGTGCGAGTTGTGTACACAAGCAAAAGAAGAGACGCGGGAGATGTCTTTAGGCGTCTAAAGTTGTGAAGGCTTATTTGTTGCTGGGTCCTGCCTGCTCTCGTGCCTGGGACCCATTTCTGCAAAAATTTGAATTTGGGTGATATTTCTTGACGAATTCTGGGCCTAGTGTTACAGTGCGGTAAACGGACATTCTGGGACGATTTTTATTTTCATCTTGTCAGAGCAGTGTTTCTTAACCTGTGGGGAATAGCGGAGTTGCCAGGTGGGGAATCTCGTGCATTTGTTTCCACCCACAAAAAATCGATAGTATTTCAAAATTTAATGCATTACATTCAAATGTTGACTTACTTTACAAATCACAAGCATTTACAGACTGTTTTAACAACAAAAACCACCATAATGAGGTATTGTATGTCATGTTTAGGTAAAAGTGACAACACTGCTGTGTTAGGAATGTCACAGATAAGGAAAAGGAAGATGCTGTGGTGGAGAGAATAGAGAGTTGACTCACTAAGAAGTGGGAATCGGAGAAAAAGGTTTAGAACTACTGCTTTAGAGTGAATGCATTTCATTCAGCTAGCGAATGCCAGCTCTCAGTGTTTATACGAAATGCATTTATTTGTGTGGAATTTTGTTCGTATTGTAAAGGTCTAAGGTAATTGCTCAAAATTAACTAGACTGGCAATTTTGGTGAGGTTTGCACATCTAGGTTTTCTGTGCTCCCCCAGTGGCGGGTGCTCAGAATAGTGTGCTAATTGTGCCTGTCCTCGTCAGGGTATTTTGGGAGCTGCGTTTTCACTGATACGTTTCACTGTTTACAGGATTGTCCCATATATTTTGCGTCTTGTATCCCCTCAGGGAGATACAACTATTGTATTTATGGGAATTAGCGCTCCCAGGGGTAATATGCGTGAGGTCCTTAGCTCTATGGAAGGCATTTTGTTGAAATAGAAAATGTTTTTGTTTCATTACGGGCCATCTTTTGTCGGTTAACTGCTGTTCTCTTTTTGAGTTCCTCAGATTTTCTTCATCTTTTATCATGTTGTCTTTTTCAACTTGCCGTTTCTCTCAGCGCAGGGGGTCTTGTGTGAGAATACACATAGCGCATAGATTCTGTTTTCTAAACTCCATAATAAATAGTGCCTTGCTCCTTCTTCTCCTTGGAACACTTTTGTTGTGGTTAGGGAGGCTTTAATACTTCGACCGCAACTGGTTAACTCGTTGATTGCCTATTGAGGCATAAGAGTATCACTAGGTAAAATGTTCATTTACGTATCGGTGTGAATGAACAGTAATAAATTATTTCAACATCTTTTTTAAGAGAAATTTAGGTATATTAGGTAAAATTTCTCACTTAGGAAATATACAATATTTTTAATCGACCAGCCCCTCAGGGGGATACAACTATTGTATCTATGGGAATTAGCGCTCCCGGGGGGGGCAATGTGAGTGCCCGAGCTAAAGGTTAGGTAGGCTTTCTTTGTGTTAAAATAACATAGGTTTTTGTTTTGTTACGGACCAACTTTTTTCAGTTCACTGCTGTCCTGTTTTTTCAACACCTACTACTTTCTTCTTCAACTTTGATCTTGTTTCATGAACTTCTTTCTCATCTTACTGTTTCTGGGCCCTTTCTGCATAGATTCCACGTTCCCTTAACTCCATACTAAATGGTGCCTTCTTCCTTCCTCTCTTTGGATCTCATTTGTTGAGGATAGGGAGGCTTAAACTAACTAATAATCTAATCTTTAATCGACCAGTAAAGTCGTTTTTCAAACTCTTCCACTTAGAACTTAACTTAACATAAACAGTAAGTTTAGAAAGAATTTCATGAAACGAGATGAAGGTTGAAGAAGGAAGTCGCAGCGAACCTGTTTAACTAAATTTCGATATTCAAGTCAAATTGAAAGTCAATTGCAGTAACGAGTTTTGAAAATTGCAAACATTACCTGGATCATGCTTTCATTTGGCTTTAATTTAATATTTCAAGAAAATGAGTTTGTGACTACTGGTTGGTCAACAGCGTAATGAAAATACCCTCCGTCACCACCGATGGCGCACATTGCGGTCAAAATGTTAACTAGCCAACTTGTATCCGAGGCACCCCCCTCTTAGCTTTCCAGTGCAAGCACCACGCAACTGTCGCGTGTTCCGTGGGTCTTGTATCCATGCTACGACATCTCAGTTTTCAGTGCGGTTGCCATGGAACCATAGCTTGTTTTGGACCGAGTACAGGTTCTCAAAAGAAGATCCATTGACCGCTGAACTTGAGCGTCGGTCAATACTTGAGAACGATTGCGAATAGTTATTTAGCGCCATAGTTTGTGTTGTTGAGCATGTTCGGCTATTTGGTGTGAGTAGACTTTCAGGGTGTGCCATTCAACAAGAGTAAAAGAAAATATGACGATTGGGATATCCCCCTACAAGGAGTCATTCCTTAACCCCCTCTTAGGGTGGGCAGAAGCTGCTTTTTCGGTCGCCTCCATGCGGGGATCACGTGCCCCATCCAGTAGTGCAGTGTTTCCAGGTGTATCTTAGTCTAAAAATAGCGCTGCCTCGCTCCTGTCACCAGTTGCCGAGGCAATAGTTAACGCGACTCGTGAGTCATCGTTTGCTAAATTATTATTTTAGACGAGCTTGGCATGGCCATCAGGTATTGGTATCCTAGTTTTTTCAATTGCCGTTCGGCGTAACATCATTACAATAGAGCTTGGCATGACCATGAGGTATTAGTCGCCTGGGGTACCTCAAATACCATTCGTCCGAACACTATCACAATAGAGCTTGGCATGGCCATCGAGTGTCGGTAGCTTATGTATCCCAATAATTATTGCTGTTCGCCGTAACACCAACACAGTAGAGCTTGGCATGACCATCGAGTATCGGCAGCCTATGTACGCCAAATACTATTAGTCCGATCAGCACAATCGGCTACAGTGCGGTGACAAAGCGCGTGACTTTGTCGAGTACAGTTCTGTGGTGTGGGTTAACTGCTTCTAAGTTGTCAGGTCGCGTGATTTCAACAACTCGTCAGCAAGAACAGCGGTTATGGTCTCAGTGCTGCGGAGTGCCTGCTATCATGGAGTCATCTAGCGTTAATGTTACTTATTTATTATGATGGTCGTTAAAATGATTATAATTGCGTTCAAACTTTCAAGACTGAAACGTTCGCAAATCCGATCATAAATTTTTATATCTCAGTAAAATAGTTAGAATTGGGTCTAATGAATTTCCCTGAGCTGAAGGTTAGGTAGGCCTTCTTTTTTCGGTTCACTGCTGTCCTGTGGTTCAGCACGTACCTACTTATAGTTTTCAAATTTTACCTTTTTTCATAGCCTTCCATCTCAATTTTACTGTTTCCATACACCTTGTGCATAAATTTTTGTTCCCTTAACTCCATACTAAATGGTGCGTTCCTCCTACTTCTCTTTGAGCTTTGTGATTAGCGAGGTTGAAACTAAATGACTTATTATCTAATCTAGGCGTGAATTCTGTGAAACCATCGAAGCAAAAATTTGTTAGCTTCACTTTTTGTAGTTTCAAAAGTGGGAGTTGTAGCCTCAGTGCGTTGTCTCAGCTGGGGATTATCCTGAGTAGCGTGAGGATTTAGCGACGCTGAACAAAGAGGATTGCCGAGCGTGTGCAGTGGAGAGCTCGTCAGGCCTCAGCTGCAGCAAACCTCACGTCTGTTGGCCGGCCAGCAGCTGTAACCTTGTAGCGACTGATGCAAGATCCGTTATATTCCCCTCCCCACGCGGGGATGCCTTAAAATGTCTTTCCTCCTCAACTCTTCTGTGTACTTAGCAGCGATTGGTGCCCTGGTACACATTCACGCTCAATTGCTGCAATGATTGAGCGTAGCTCCCGTATTGCTGCTCGTCAGTGCCAGCATGCCCTGCTCTCTATTGTTCATGATTGAAGAGGTGCTCGCTATTGATAGCTGATCACTTACCTCACTTTATAAGAAACCCCTCTCTTTGCTAGCGTATGAATTAGATTGAACGCTTGGCAAGTGCATAGTATCTTAAAATTAAATACCTTTGGGCCTCCTTTTCCTTTCTGGCCAATCTTACTTCGTTCTTTGCCTGGCTTCTTTTCTCTACCCGCCTATGAATATTGAATGCATGAGTGCAGTAGTATCTTGGATATTGTTACGCCTCGCTTTACTTTCTGGCAGAGCATATCTGACCTGAAAAATGTGCTTACGGCAACTGTGTCCGCACGACTGATGAGCTCTTTAGTGTTGTTGCTAGGGTTTTGAGTTCTTGAATACGAGGATTACAAGCTCATTGACGCGAACGCCTTTCAGTATTTAAGGGATAATTGACTAATTTACCGCTATCTACGATGCAAATTCTTGGTGTAAATGCTCAAATCTGCATTTTTAACTAGTGGATTGGTTTTGCGTTGCTAATGCTAACATTTTTACTGCGAGTATAAGTGTGAAACTAGGACGCATCCTTTGTACGAAAGTCCTTTTACTTTTTAATTCGTTTTGGCTTGACACAAAGCTCCTGTTGAACTCAGGCCTTTTGAGTGCGTGTGCTGCTCTCGTCTGTAATTTAAGACTGCAGCCACGGTCGAAGAAGGCAGGCCTGCTCTCATGAGCAATCGTGACGCTAGCTGTCCACGTGACGTTACTGATAGCGGGCGTGGTGGAGGCTGGCTAGTGCCGCCTTTAACACCATCTCTTGACACTCCATGTAACTCTATGATGTGCGCGCTGTTCTAGCATTCTACGACTGTGTTGGAGAATGAACTTGTACAAGGTTTTGTTAGGTTCTTTACCACAGCGCAAGTTTCTCTAATGTCCATTGTTGAGGTTGAGGAATTGAAATGGTGGTCCAAAATGTTGGTGATAATTCAGTGATCACTACTGGTGGTAAACTCGATCCCAAGCCTTGCCTTATTATGACTGTATTGCGGGGATAAAAATATATGGAATAATTTTAGGTTATGATTTAGTACTTTGTTGTTTTACGGTAAAAAGGAAATGCGACGCAGCTAAGAATTTCATGATGGAAAAACGTTTTGGATTTAAAAAATCCATATTCAGTGCTTCAAAAATTAATAAATCTAGGTGTTGAGAATGCAAAAAAAATTTAAATTTTTCAATAAATGGAAAATTAAACACTAATGTTGAAAAAAAACGAAATAAAGAAAATCGATAATGTTGAAGAGGGAAAAGTTCAACAGTAGAGCCGCATTCACGTATCGACGGTCTTTTTTTATTTTAAATGTGCATCGACTCTGAAGTGCCGAGATCAAACGAAGCTGAGGCCGAATCCAAAATTTTCAAATTTTCAAATTTATGTTTTAAAAACGTTGCCTTTATTAGCATAGTTCTCCAGTAGACGAGTATGATGGCTTGGTTAGGTTATTGTCGGTGCGGAGGGAGACTCCCCTGTGTTGTGCACACCTCACAAACAGTTGGAGCTCAGTGCTACCAATGTAAGAGCGCTCGCAGCGGTCACACGTATATTGATATACGCCTCAGAGGTGCGCCTCATCACATCCAGAGTATCCCTTCGTTTCAAGTACGAACCGATTTTCCTATCACTTTTCAAGACATGCTGAGTGGAAAAGGTACATTGTGGCAAAAAAAATTAGCTGTCGACATTTCACTTTTCATTTGGTGGGTACGGGCTCCTGTATAAGGTAGCTGAAAGTATAAGCTTAACCTGGGCACAGAAGGAATTGTTGGCTTCGTAGTAAACTTCTTGAGCAAATAATTTCAGCCATTTATGTGTCAAAATATTCTTCGGATGATTATTTGAACAGAAATATCTTAGTGAAGAATTAATTTCTGAATGGAACAAATTGTTAGACGATGAAATCTTGAAAACCTTAATTCTTCCAGTTTTTCAGATTTCATCGTCTAACAAATTGTTCCATTCAGAAATTAATTCTTCACTAAGATATTTCTGTTCAAATAATCATCCGAAAAATATTTTGGCACATAAATGGCTGAAATTATTTGCTTGAGAAGTTTACTACGGAGCCAACAATTCCTTCTGTGCCCAGTTAAAAGCTTATACTTTCAGCTACCTTATACAGGAGCCCGTACCCATCAAATGAAAGGTGAAATGTCGACAGCTATTCATTTTGCCCCAATGTACCTTTTCCACTCAGCATGTCTTGAAAAGTGATAGGAAAATCGGTTCGTACTTGCAACGAAGGGATACTCTGGATGTGATGTGGCGCACCTCAGAGGTGTATATCAATATACGTGTGACTGCTGCGAGCGCTCTCACATTGGTAGCACTGAGCTCCAATTGTTTGTGAGGTGTGCACAACACAGTCTCTCTCCGCACTTGCAATAACCTGACAAGCCATCCAACTTGTCTAATCTCTGCGATTTGAAGTCGATGCACGTTGCAAAAAACCGTCCGTCTACAAATAAATGTGACGCGACGGTGAGGCTTGCCGGTGTTCGTAAATTTTTCCAATGTTTTTGTTTTAGTATTGTTTTTAATGCCAACGTTTAATTTTTGGCTAGTCCTAAAATCATAACTGCCAGATTTATTTTTCAGAGCATCGAAGATGGATTTTTTTATAAATCGAAACGGTCGTTTAGATCATGCCATTTTTAACCACGTTGGTTTCCCTTTCTACCCTAAAAGCTAGATTCCTTGAAAGTCAACCTATTTCATCTACTTTGAGTTGAGCTGATGCAATCATAAAAGTTAGACTTGTTAGACACCAAGACTGTCTCAAAGAGTCGCCCAACGTTTTAGCTTAGAGGTCTTTGAGGTCAACGACAGCAACATGACTCACTTATGCCCCGGCGCGCGATGACAATTTCAGACATGGGCAAGAATGTAGGAAATACGTAAGGCACAAGTGATGTGGCTCTCAAAACTTTCACTGATCCGAGTACTCGCTTATCGATAAGCAGGTGTGTTTCAAGACGTTGTGTCTCAGCCTTGGACGTGTAAATATGTGACCGTTGTCCTCTTATCATGGCTAGGTTTCGTAACTGATAAGGATGAGCAATGTAACGTTGTTCTGTTTTGATGTGAGGGTATGGTGCTTAGCACGTTCACTACGTTTTCGAGGTCGTTAAAGTTGGCTTGGTTAGGGTGTAAGTAGCAGAATTGGGTAATTGATTTTACTGCTCGAAAACATTTCTATCCTGTCTGGGAAAATATGGAAAATTTAATTTCCCGAAAACATTTTACGTGGTATGGTTGCCTGTATTTTTTGAAAAGTTCACGAAATTGATGAACTGCCATTCGTTTATACCGCTTCGTGAATGAGCAATTTACCTAGTGGTCCCCTCAGGGGGATACAACTATTGTATCCATGGAAATTAGCGCTTCCTGGGGGACAATGTGTGGGCCCGAGCTAATGGTTAGGTAGGCTTTCTTTTTGTTAAAATAACATAGGTTTTGTTTTGTTACGGATCAACTTTTTTTCGGTTCGCTGCTGTCCTGTTTTTTCAACACCTACTACTTCTTCTTTAATTTTGATCTTGTTTTATGAACTTCTTTCTCATCTTACTGTTTCTATGCCCTTTCTGCATAGATTCCACGTTCCCTTAACTCCATACTAAATGATGCCTTCTTCCTTCCTCTATTTGGATCTCATTTGTTGAGGATAGGGAGGCTTAAACTAACTAATGATCTAATCTAATCTTTACCTAGTGGTACACCTGTGTCCCAATACGCAGTCAACGTGTCAAGAGACTACACGGACGACGCTGCAGCTCATCGTCTTGCTTATTAAGTATAACATGCCGTCACTGCGATGAGTTCTTGTGTAAAAATCGTACAGCGTTCAGGGTTGACTCGCTGCTGAATATCATGCATATTTTCCGACTCATTAAGAAACTTAAGACGGCCTGCCCCATTACATGTTGTCTTGTGCCTAATAATATCCTTGTTTTGTGTATTTGTTTGGTGTCCGTTCCTTCCGCCTCTCTGTGACGCTCATAAGGATGCTCAATGACCGTATCTGTGATACGAGTTTCAACAGTGCACAAGTACGAGAATATTTTAATCGCGGGTACTAATAGGATGAATATATTTGTTTGGCATCCACATCTGCGAGATTTATGTAAGAAAAATGTCCGATTTCTTCATTTTTGACGGGCCGTGTACACTATTAATAAATATTATGCGTGCGCCGGAAGTGTCGAGGCAGTAATAGTGAGTCCTGCTGTTTATTTTGATGGTGAGTCCTGTGGCGCGATAGCGTTACTTCCTCATGTGTCGTGTGAACTTACCGAGTGACAGCCTGCTCTCAAGGTGTCACTCCAGAAGTGTTCAAATATCAAACCTAGCTAATTAGTGGACTGCAGCGTAGCTTTGCTCGTCAACAGCACCAAGCTATAGTGCTACTCGCAAACTTTTGTGCTGATGTCGCTGCTATGCCCATGTGTCAATCTGCCAAGCGCTGCTTTTCGATTCACGCACCAGCGTGTACTGTGTTGTATACGATCACTGTGTACATTGTTATCTCGCGTGCTGTTTACAACAGCACTGTGAACGTCTCCTCGTCTGACGCACATGGGCTGGCACTGTGCACGCACACAGCTGCCACGCACAGTGATGCGCCTGTAAGCAACCCCTCGTGTGCAGGGGCATCTCGGCGTTGGACTTTGAGCTCACAAGGGGCGGCGAAGAGTTGAGTTTCTTTCCTCGTGTGGACTTGCCGCACCAAATCTCGTGGCAGGTATCACTGTACGTGGTGCCATCATTCAGGGTTGCCTCATTGGCGTTCGTTATGGTAAAAAAATGTCCCATTTTAGTGGAATTTAGCGGAATATGAAGAATATAAGTTTGAAGAAATTTACTACCCTTGCTTTCACCGTGCGAAAACTTGACGCATTTAAGGAAACAAAGCTGGTTGTTATGCTAGGTCCATAAGATGTATGCCGAAGAATTAGGCTCTTTGCACTTCCTGTTCGTCTCATTTACGCGAGTCTCGCGTTGCTTGTTTGGTGCGTGCGGTTTTTTTGTGACGCTTCCTGCTGTTGGGAGCACTTGCAGAACTGCAACCTTTGCTTTACTCAGCACTTCCAATAGTGATGCCCCTTTAGCATATGCTAGCCGTATGTCTGCCATAGACGCCTTCATTTACAAGAATTACCGTAGTTCATATGCTATTCTCTACACTGACATCTTCTCGAGTTCGCTGGTCAGTATAGTTTCCCGGAATGATCTGACTTGTACTGTTCGCTGAGCAAGTTGGGACAGGAAAATCTGAACTTTGATTGAATGGTAATGATTCAATGTATATCTGATATTCCTATTACGTGATGAAGACTGCCCAGAAGTTCTTCTGAATAACTTAGTTTTTTCCATTTAATATCCCACGTTTCCGTGTGTGACGCGTGCCACGAGTCTCAGTTGAGTTACGAGTCCGTGTGTTGGATACCCGTCTCGCCTAATTGACAACATTGTTTACTGCATTTACCAAGTGATCTATTTGAGTTACAGTTGCCGCATTTTCAGATGCTGAACTGACACCCACTTCAAGAATTCTCCAGTGTTCACGATATTTTGGTGGCAGCTGAGTGTGAGCGTGGGGGAGGCGCTAGGTATTTATGGTGCCCCGCTAGTCTCGTTCTGTGAGCGTGTGCTCCCAACGTTTCTCAGCTGAAATGCAGATGCGAACTCGCGCTATCTGGGGTAATTTTCTGCGACCTTCGGAACGATAGCCTCATTCGGATCTTTCTGTAGCGTTTGCATTTTCGTTTTAGTAGTGTTAGTGGTGTCTATGCCCTTCATTGCTGCAAATGGAAGGAGAATTGAAAGTTAGTTTTGGAGATGTTCGTGGTGTCGGGTGATGCTTGCTTTAAACGTCATCTAGCATTTCTGATATTTTGGCGCGTCCACTGTCGATGAGCATTTAAGCTTACTGCCGTTTCGCCGGTCACCTCACGTTCCCAGTTTTCTTCATGAGAAATTTATTGTAACAACTATACTTTGTTATGATCTCATGTGTCGCGTAACGATATCTTTAATTTCCGATGAATTTGCTCATTTCCTAACGATGAGCTTCGTGAATTGTTCACCCGAAGCATTTTCTTCTAATGATGCGCGTGCACTTCAGCAGAAATACGAGGGACTAAATATATGCAGGTGAAAACAAAAAAATAAACACAAGCACTCATGGCTCGATACCCAGGCTTTCGGTCTCATGTACAAATGGCTCAAGGGAACCAGATCACCGGTATCTCAAGCTGCTGGTGTTGGCTTTGCGGCATCTCGCTCTCTTGGCTGCTGGCTTGTCCGACTAAATAACAACTTGCTATTGCAGGAGCTGTCATGAGTAGGTGCTCGCTATTTTGATAGCAGTTCTTCTGCTGCTGGCGGTGTATTTATTCATTCTAGGGGGACGTGAGCGACTGGGTTCTAGTTGGTGTGCGTAGTGTAATGCATGTGTGGTAATGCACTCCAATGCCTTGCAGCTGATGCTGTGCACCGCATGCGGTGCGAAACTAAAGCGCTTGCTCAGAAGAAACGCTCACACACACATGCAGTATTTGTGAAGACTCAATTTCTGGGTGTAGTTAGCGAGATGTTGGGTACCTTTCCTGCTAAGGTAGATGAAGGTAGGACAAATACCATTTGAAAACATTACCTTTCTTTCATGAAGGTAAGAAGGTGGATAAATCTTCGGAAGTATCTCGAGTACACGCTCATTGAGGTAAGTAAGTTCATAGGAGTATCTAGGATACCAGCTCACGGTTGTAAATACTAGTGTCTCGCGGTGTATTTTACTTGTATATGAGCTCCTGACTCGCACACTTTGAATGAGTGAACTCGTTTGGCTGAGATTGTGTTGGCGGCTCGGTGGGAGTTGGGTCGCTTCAGCTGCTTGTTCTTTTGGCAGATGAGGTTATGGCAGGCTTTGTTGTCATGAGCTCTCGCACCAAAAATGCTTATTTTGGCTGCATGCGTGGGGACTCGCGCGTCAGAAATGGAGAACCAAATCTAAGTTGGCGGTGTACGCCGGATGGAAGGCGCTCCATAGAGGCATGCCTATTGTCTCTGATATCACAATTAATAGTGTGGCCGCCTTCATAGCCACTTCAAACCTCTTCATTCAGTCTGGTTTATGTTATTATATTTGAGTGGGTGTTGTGGTAACATGTAAATTGAAAAGTATTAACTTGAGCGTTTTGAGTTTGAAAAGTAAATCTTGTAACCCTTGTGTTTTCATGCGCACTCGTTGAAGCATTTGAGTAAAGCGTATGAGTGAATGCCTAATACTGAATGCTGTTTTAAGTATTACCATTTTGATTCCTGCAATAGACTCGTGTGTAGGCGATGTAGATATCGTGTTTACCATTTTATACTGTTTCATTTACATATTTCATTCCATACTATTTCGTTATAAATAACACGTGTTCTTTTTCTCACTCACCGCTCACCACGACAGCAGGCGAGGCTCTATCTCTCATGTCAAGCCTTGCTGCCTGGCAACGCCAACTATTCCAATGGTCGCTTCACGTGAAGGAGTTGGGCGGCAGTCAATGTGGCACCTCACAACAATTCTTAAAGTCATAAGTTTAGCCTAACGAGTCGCGTTGAATTTTTGTGGCTTGCTTTATCCTCTTACGACTTTTCTCTTATCTAATTCGTCTTCTCATGAAACTTATTTCCTTGTGGAAGTATATTGAAGATAAAACATGCAAATGTTCTATTTTTTTTGTAGTGAATCTCGTGGTCTCATTCATGGTGCGTGAAAATGTTACCGTGTTTTTTTTACTCTTTTGCGACGCACCAGTGACTTCGCAGCAACTTACGCCATTCTTTGGAGCTATATCGTTTAGGTCGTAAATGCGCGCTAGTCGTAAATGCCTCAAATGTCGCTGAGGACAAGCTTGTCAGTACCAAGACTCGCCGTAAATGAATATCAGAAAGCGAGGTGCTTCCCTCTAGAGAACAGCTGACCGGTGTTGCTGTTGCCATGGCGACGAGGCAACAGACGAGCTGTTCTCGGAGACATTGTTTGACGAAGGCGATGACACTAAGACGTGGGCTAGTGAAATGAACAACTTTCTGGCTCGAGTAAGGCAAGCCACCGTCCGTCCACGTGCGATTAGCGGTCAACGATTTTGGTTGAGGAATAATCAGTCATGAAGGTTATCCTTCTAAAATGCTCCATGTTAGCCTCTTCGATATGATGACGCGGTGCGGCAAAATTATGTACGTTAGCGCTGAAGCAAAGTAGGGCTTTTAGAGCATATTTTCGTTCATAAAATGACCGGGTGATGGATGACATGCCAGGGAACGGTATCCTAGTTCCCTGGCTGCACTAGGCGGATCACCTGGCCGCACTAGGCCCATTTGTGGGCTGCCTAGGTGGTGAGGGAGGCTGTGCATATTTTGGGCGCCGGTAGCACGGATGTGCGTGCCAGCGAGACGCACGTGTTTGCTCTCGCGTCGTGCCCTCACATATGACGGCCCTGGCTGGCGTGCTGCCCGGTCCCTTCTTGTGTCAGGTGATGTGTTCGAAATACCTCTGCTCGTTTGTACCCTCGGCTCAGGTCAGCTCACCTCGACTCCAATGCCGGTGTTGATGTTTCCTTTGATATTCTAGTGGATCATTTGTGTTGGTGCTGGTAGTTGTTGTTGGTTAGTTGAGTAACTGAGACGCAGTCGATATTCTAGCACACCGTAACATTTCAAGCGAATGACGGCTCGTGTGTAGCTTGGAATACCAAGTTGAGACGCAACGCAAATCTGGCAAACTCATGCCAAAAATAATGCCGCCTATAATGGTAATCGATATTAGCCGTGACACATAGATTCTTCATTCATGGTGTCCTCAGGGGGATACAACTATTGGATCTATGGGAATTAGCGCCCCCTGGAGGACAATGTGAGGGCCCGAGCTAAAGGTTAGGTAGGCTTTCTTTTTGTTGAAATAACATAGGTTTTTGTTTTGTTCCCCTCAAGGGGGTACAATTATTGTATCTATTAGCGCTCCCAGGGGGACAATGTGAGGGCCCGAGCTGAGAGTTGGAGGTAGGCCTTCTTTTTGTTGAAATAAAATGTTTTTATGTTAAGGACCACCTTTTTTCGGTTCACTGCTGTCCTGTTTTTCAGCATCTACTACTTTCTTCTTCAGCTTTGGTCTTGTTTCATAATCTTATTTCACAACTTACTGTTTCTATGCCCTTTCTGCGTAGATTCCGCGTTTCCTGTAACTCCTTTAGGGAGGCTAAAACTAACGACTAATCTAATCTTTGTTTTGTTACGGACCAACTTTGTTTCGGTTCACTGCTGTCCTGTTTTTTCAACACCTACTACTTTCTTCTTCAACTTTGATCTTGTTTCATGAACTTCTTTCTCGTCTTACTGTTTCTATGCCCTTTCTGCATGGATTCCACGTTCCCTCAACTCCGTACTAAATGGTGCCTTCTTCCTTCCACCTTTGGATCTCATTTGTTGAGGATAGGGAGGCTTAAACTAACTAGTAATCTAATCTTCATTCATGGTATTGGAAAACAAATCATTTCCCAGGGCCAGTTATTGCGGCATTATTTCAATTTTTTCGATGTATTTTATTACTAAATACATGTTCCCCCATTGTCACTAATGGAATATTAAGCGGAAAGAAAATTTTGAAAATTCCCATAGAATATCCATTTAACACTTCATGAGTTTCTCACTTCCGTAAGCATCACTGAAAGATAACTTGATCGTATGCGATGACTCGCACTTTTAGAATTCGTGACATTCGTGTTCACGAGCCTGATAAGTGACCTGTAATGCCATCGACCACGCCTGCTCTGCGCCCTTCATCCCCATTGATTATATCGGCCTGCCTGCGCAGCCCGCTGCACGCGCCCTTCGTCATGGGCCATTTTCAGAAAACCTCGTAATATCGCTGTGTGAGTAACCGCGTTTTGCTGGCGCCGCTCTTTGCGTTAGATTCGTGTTAGAAGCGACAGGTAAGTGCGGTGTGCCTACAAAAAAAAGGGCTTGGGCTCACCTTGACGTTTGTGATGGACGTCCTACTTCTCGCTGATAGAAACATCGTTGTAATAATTCGCGTGTCTGATTATTCGCTGGTGCATGATCTTTATTTATCCTTTAATCGTCGTGACATATATATATTCGTCACATTTATTATATCTTCTAATAATTAATCAAATTAGAGCTGCCACCACCCTTTAAGGGAATATTTTCTATATATTAATATTATATTCGAATATATTCTGTAATCTTCGGTAACGTGTTTTGCGGTAATCATTTTCAAAGGCTTTACATTAATTTCTTACGAACGATCGTCTCTTTTTCTCTCCTTACTCATCTCACTACAAAATGTTGAATAAAAGGCATCTTTCAATGAAAAGGAAATTACATATTAATGAATGTTATCACTCTATGACAGAATACGCATCCTACATACTTAGAAGTTTGAATGAGGAGTCTAGATTGGCATTATTAGATGGAATACTCATCTTATCGGGCGATTCCGTCGTTGTTATGCGGATCACCGGTGATTGCCCCGCCATCTTGAAAGGAGCTGGGCATTCAGTTGGTACTGAATGTTAGCACGGCTACAGAAACAAGTGACTTGCAGAACTCAATTCAGTAATTATAGCAACGTAATTTACTTTCCAATTAAACGCTGTGATTTACTTTACAATTAAGTGCAAACAGCCGCGAGGCTGCAAAGCACGAGAATGCCCCCTCTTATTCGTCCTTTCACAATGAACGTCTCTCCCCAACTGCCTGCCTCCTTTTAAGGCAACCCTCTCGATCGACGCTACCTCCCTGAGATGCTAGTTAGTAATTTTGATATTAACGCTCTAAGATATAAACAGGAGCTACTTCCTAAACAATTCAAATACATGGATAATTAATTCTATAAATATAGTTATAATAAAATCCCGTTTAGAATACACAATATTAAGAAAAAACAACATGTAGTCGTACGTTGATGTTCCTGGCAATTTTCTGTTGGCGTTACGTCCTCGTCATAACGATGTTCGATGCCCGTCCTTGTCGAGGCGATCTTTCCAGAAGGTACGTGATGATGTTCTCGCAGACTTAGTCTTACATATGTTCTTTTAGAACGTTTAATGGATTGCAGTGCTGGCCAGTCATCTCCTCCAGTTCTTAGCGTTGTTTCTTTTTTTTCCTTGGTCGGAGACAGTTATACCGAAGAGTATAACAGTTTGGCTATTTTCGGAACCATTTCACCGCACCGTGTCCTGTATTGTTGCACTATATAGCAGGGATCCTGCTTCATGCTGTTTAGTTGAGGAAGAAGAGATCCTGCTTCATGCACTTCTTCCTCAACTAACATTTCCATGCACCTTGTGCATAGATTCATATTAAATGATGCCTTCCCCCTTCATCTCTTAGGAACGTCTTTGTTGCTGTTAGGGAGGCTTAAACTAACATGTAATCTAATCAGACGCAGCACTTTAGAGGGAGCTGTGAAAGAACTTGTTCAGGCAGGGAGCTGCTCCTCTGACTAGCATGATAAGCTATTTTGAACTGTGCATGCGAATTCTCGTGTAACTTCGGTGCATTTAAGGAATACAACGTGTCCTCGCAAATAACTGCCGCTGTTCAAACATCTATGTTTTGAATGACGTTCCAAAATCCTTAGCACGTTCCATCCTCACGTGTAGGTAACGCGGAAACTTGATGTTTGAGATACTACGCATAATCAGAGCGTATTCAGTGATAAGAAAATATCTTAACGTGCGCAAGTGATTGAGACTGTGGGTGATGATGTTATTATTGTTTGTCATGTCAATGTTCTGTATTCAGTTAATTCAGAAATAGTAGTTGTATATTAACTACTGAATACCAATAGAGGTACAGTGAGTGCACTGTATCTTGAGTGTGCACGGTACAAGTCGAGTGAAGGCAATGCTCGCCTGAGTGGACACATCATTTCTATGTAAATTGATTAAACATTTCTTCACTGTGGCAGGTCGCAGAGCCAGCAAGGAAGCCTCGTTCATGTTCCTGCGCAAGGAGCTGCCAGTGCGCCTGGCCAACATCATGAAGGAGTTCCGCATGTTGCCAGACAACCTCACCCACATGCCCAGCCTCGTCGCCGTCAGGGACCTCTACAAGCAGAGCTTCATGGACCTCACGCAGTTCGAGAACAGTGACGACAAGGATGGGTAGGTCACGAGGCGGGTCAATGCGGCATGTTCATTCCGATATGGACTGTCTTTCAATTTCGTGTGCGTTCGGTCTATGAATTTGGTTTCAAGTACAAGTGCCCCTCAGGGGGATACATGTACTGTATTCATGGGAATTAGCGCTCCCAGGGGGAAAATGTGTGAGGGCCCGAGCTGAGAGTTAGGCATCTTTTTTGTTGAAATAAAATGTTTTTTGCCATGTTAAGAATCGCCTTTTTTGGTTCACTGCTATCCTGTTTTTCAGCACCTACTACTTCTTTCTTAACTATTATCTTGTTTCATGAACTTCTTTCTCAACTTTCTGTTTCTATTCCCATTCTGCATAGATTTTGCATTCTTTAACATCCATACTAAATGGTGCCTTCCTCCTTCCTCTTTTCGATACGCTCTTTTTTGTAGCGGTTAGAGAGGCTTTAACTAGCCTTTAATCTTATATTTCAAGTACAAGCATAATGCATCTTTTTCAATGCTGCTTGTTTTTTTCGACATCAAGTAAGGCCTTAAGTTTTTATCTTGATCCAGTTCATGCATTCGTATTTAGTCGGAAGCTAAATCTCCGACAGTGAGGTTAGGCTGCACGGTCTAGTGGCAGCCCCGTAACCGAGATGTGATTGCCCAGGTTCACGGAGGCCCTCATTAGGATCAGGGACCGGCACAAGGACGTGGTGATGCAAACGGCGGCCGGCATCATGGAGCTCAAAGAAATTGCCGAAATAAGCGCCAACACCGAGGCCAACATTCAGTATTTCCTTGATCGCTTCTACATGAGCAGGATCTCCATACGAATGCTCATCAATCAGCACAGTGAGTGACGGCAGGAGCTGTAGATTATGGGAGGGGGGCAGTATGCTCCTAATACTGCTCATACTGCCCAAGGGAAATGGGTACCAAACAAGTAAACGAAATGAAGTTTTAAGCACAAGCTTTCATGTTTTGAGTTCTCTCTATGGTCGAGATCCGCTCTATTTTTATTAATTTTGTCTCCATGATGTATAAACGTGTGTGATCTTTGGTTTCTGTGTGACCAGCCTTCATCCTCAAGTGTACCGCTGTTTACTAAAGCGTTTCTTCACCCTTTTCATGATTTGTCAAGATGTTCCTTTCCTCGAAGTGCCGCCAACTCATCATTCCTCTCTCTTGCAGCGCTGCTATTCGGCCCGGAGGAGGTGGGGCACGGTGACCACATCGGCTGCATCGACCCCAACTGCGACATCACTCGCGTGGTCGAGGACGCGTACTCCAATGCACGCTTCCTCTGCGACCAGTACTACATGGCCTGTCCTGAGCTGCGCCTTCTGCAGCACAATGGTGCGTGCTGGCGGATTATTGCCGTAACATTTTCCCGCCCGCCATGCTGGCTGCCATGAGTCGTAGCTTGGGTACTGAGATTGCAGTCATGGTGAATGTTGAGCGTGGACTGGAAATTGAGGTTACTGCTATGTTAATCGTTCAGCGTTAACAAGTTAGTACGTACGGCGTAAACAGGATACCAATGCTACTATACGGGCAAGTTTTTAACGTCGGGCATAGTAAATAGGATAGATAAGTTTGAAACATTTCTTCTGTACGGGATGAAAACGAAATGATTGCTAGCTGAGCTTGGTCTGATTGACAGGACGCGAAAACGTTCCAATTACATTGCTCGGTGCGAGAAATCGATTACCTTGGCTGAATTACTCATCACAAATACCTGTGGTCGCGCTGCTATTGAGTTTTAAGAGCAATGGATATACTCTCATCCTGATCGATTTGTTTGTACAGCTGTCCTTGTTACAAAAGAAGCGACAATTCTCTCATTCTCAAGTCCATTTGATGATGAACTTCATTTGAGAGACCAATTAGGCTTGAATGCAGGCCGTGCTGGCAGCTGTAATTTGTCATCTCCGGAATTGCTGGCAATAGTGTCGGCAGTATTGCTGGTTTTGTTGTATTTGTTGCGTAGTTTTCGCTATTGAGCTCACTTGATAAATTACACTACTTTATTCACTTAAATGGAAGACGTTTTATATTAAATTTGTGTATTAATTATTCAAAAATGATTGTTGAAACTGGATCCTGGATTGCTTATCATTTTTAAATTAATGCCATTTCAAAATTCACGCCAGTGATACATCGATGAGAAATTTCCCCCGGATGGCAACTAGGCCGGTCTAATGTGTCGTTTTTTGTCCTCCCTCCTCCCTCCTCCCCCCTCTCTTCCCCTCTCCCTTCTCTGTACACTACACCTAAGCACATTTGTGTTGAACGATTGGTGCGCTGTTGTGTGTGCTCCTTCCTTTTTGTTCGTTTTGTGTCCTCGCTCTCACTTGCATCAAGTTTTGTTGATATCACATGCGCCCGCGCGCCGAGTTTGTTCTCATCAATAACCATAACAAACAATTGCAAGATATTATTATACACTTCATTACGCATGTACGCGCAATGTCACTCTTCATTTCATGTGCATATTTGTCCACACGAGCACTTGAACTTACACATTCTCTTGCCCCGCTGCTCCTCTCTATTGCTCTTCCCCGCTTATGTGTATTTTCTTTATTATCTTTTCCTGTTGTGTTTAGTTTCTGTGTTCATTTCCGACCTCTATTCCCCCCCGAACCGCGATCCCCGCCCCACCTGCAGAGGCGACAGGGGTCACTCATACAGTCCTGCCGTCCCCGAGTGCCAGCAGTAAGTCCGGCAGCATTTGATCAGCAGCATTACTGCCTTATTTCCTGCTCTGACGATCGAGGTAGCAGCATGTTGCCATGGTTGCTCTTCGCTCAGTGATTGCTTCGTCCGTGATCTCCTCGATATACATTCTGTAATTCCTGCGTCCGTCCACACACACACACTTTGCTGCATGTCGCTCTCTTTTGCTTTGCTTTGTGTGTTCCTTCGTTTGTTGCTCTTTACTGCCTCCTCCCTCTACGGGAACTGGAAGAGAAGCGACTTCCAGTACATCGTTGGGACCAAGCTTCTTCCTCGGGTGATTGGTAGGATTCATAAGCTAATGGTGAGTTGAGGTGACGTTTTCATGAGCTACTGCCGCAGATTAGGCCGCTCTGGTTTTGATGGTAAAGTAATGCCTTTTTTTCAATTATAGTACGCCACCACTTCTTCTCTTCTTTTCAGGGAAGAAGTTGGTGTATCTTCTCAGTGAAGTTATCTAAAGTAGTTGATCATGTTTTTGTCTTCGTGAGTTATCTTTTCTCGACGTGAAGAAATCTTTTCTTATTTTTTCACGTCCTAGTTGCCTCTTTTTTCACTATGATAAATCCTACCAATTAGTGATTGTGGCATCTGTTCATTTGTGACGGTTTTTTCTTGCTTTTTGTTCCAAGTCGTCGCGGCTGCACTCGGCAGCAAACTAGCCGCTGTCTCATGATAAGACAGAAGCTCATGTACGATTTACAGATGTAAAATTGACGCACACAAAATTATAATTCAATGAGCTTTTCTCTCTTTTTCATCAATCCTCCAGGTCCAGATTTTCCAGAATATCAGAGGAACCAGGCTCATCCTGTTAAAATCAGCAGTATCGTGGTTTCCCTGATTTTTTTGCAGTAAACACTTGAATGTATCCAGTATATATATATGCTCGTTAAAAGTAAACAGTGCAATGTGCGTTGTCTCCATGAAACATTTTGTGTGAATTACGCAGGTGTAGCACATAAAGGAAAGCTCCTAACATTAAGAGGCGCGTTTCCGTCTCACGTTCTTTTCGTCATTGCACTCCACGATGCTCGTCTCTGAGCAGCCTGAGACCTGCGTCAAATTACCTCATCCTCGAAGTCCAAGCCTGCATCTTGTTATTCGTGCCTTCTTTCCTCGTTGCTTCAACATTCTCTCTACCTTTGTTATCTTCTCGTTGTTTCTTTGTACGTAATTTTCGTGTCAGTTATATCCTTGTTCGTAGTTTCCATTCGGCAATTTATGCGTCTTTATAAATTTCCAACATCCAGAATTTTTATGACCTTGCTTTGGTTTTTTGACTGACTATTTTTGTCAGTTACATGCTTGTCCGTGATTTCTTCGCCCCCCTTTAGCCGAGGTACAGCAAAGAAGAGTGTGAGCAGGACAAAAAATTGTTGCAGTTAGGAATGAGTCGTAGCTTTGATACTGAGTTTGCTGTCAAGGGGAATGTGGAACGCTTTTTAGAAATTGAGATCACCATGTAAATCGTTCGGCGCAAACAAGATAATACATTCCTGTCATAAACAACACTGGACGTAAACCGGATACAGATGCTACTATACGCAGAAGGAACATAGATTCTATTTGTGCATGTTAGGGCATCCATTCCAATGTGCCTGAGGCAACATGGGATACCTAACATTTTACGAGGTTCGGGCTTGCCCAGCAACCAAAACTTGACGTCTTGTGGGGGGAATGTATGTTAGAATTGACACGTATTCATATATCACATTCAACTTATGAAAGAGGCAGTATTTAATATTAATTCATAATAGTATACAAGTACGCTGGCTGCAAATCCCCAAGTGGATGGGGTTACTGAGGTCTCTGTACATTATTGTAGTAGTGCAGGAAGGAACTGATAATTTGCCCATGTAGTCAGTGACTTGAAATGGTTGGTTTCGATACCAACTTATTGTGAACTGCTGTATGTAGATAGCAGCAGTTTGAATATATTTAGGCCCATTGATTATGATTTGAAGCATTGTAAGCAGTAAAAGAACGTAGGTATTTTCCGTTGGCCTTGTAGCAGTGGTAGCCTACGCGGCTCTGAAGTGCTTCTTTCTTGTTCGAAAAAAATAGGAAAATAAGTTGCATGCAATGCACTAGCAAACGCGTGTGCTTTTATGCTTGTACTTCATTCTTATTTCTTAATTTCGCCCGTAAGGAGGATACGTACAACCATTTTACCAAAGGGAGTTCGCTCTTCTAGAGTAAAGATGCGAGGTCCAAAGACCTTCCTTTGGTCAAAATCGGATAGATTTTCATTTCGTTACCCCTCAGGAGGATACCATTATTATATCTATGGGAATTAGCACTCGGGGGGGAAAATGTGAGGGCCCGAGCTGAGAGTTAGGTAGGTTTTCTTTTTGTTGAAGTAAAATGTTTTTGTTATGTTAAAGGACCACTTTTTTTCGGTTCACTGCTTTCCTGTTTATCAGCACCTACTACTTTCTCCAACTTTTATCTTGTTTCATGAACTTCTTTCTCAACTTACTATTTCTATGCCTCTTCTGCATAGATTCCGCATTCCCTTATCTGCATACTAAATGGTGCCTCCCTCCTTCCTCTCTTCGAAATCCTTTTTTTTTGTAGCGGTTAGGGAGGCTTAAACTAACTTATAATCTAATCTCATTTCGTGACGAACCATTTTTCTTCGATTTACTGCTGACCTTGTTTCTGCACCTATTAATTTTTCCAACCTCTTCTTTGTTCCCTAAACTTCAATTTTGCCGTTTCTATGCGTAAGGAATCCTGGGTCGGAAAGCAATTTCCCGTTTTCTTGTTCATACTAAATGATCTCCTTATTCATTTCTTAAGAACACATCTTGTGTGGCTAGCGATGCTTAAAATAGTAATCTGTAATCTATTTTATTTCTACTTTTTTCTGGAATTCCTTGTGAACGTCTATGTAGGTTTTTGGCCCTGTTTCGGAGAACCATGTGAACGTTCATTGCAGACACTAGCCAGATATTGTGTCTACGTCTTTATGTCCACCCACGCCCTTGATAGTGTCCATGTGCAAGTGTCCGGCGATGCGAGTGCAGTTTCCCAGTAACCGCCTCGCCAGCACCACGCACCACTCCAGGTGCCGAGTTGAGGCCGCGTCCACTACTGACGGACACAATAGCGGCGAGGCTGTACCCTGCCTTGTCGATGCCCTGTGTACCCCTGGTGAATGTGCAGTAGCGTTGTCGTCTTGCTGTGCCCTTGTCTTGACTCGCGTATCATTTGGCAGGTCGGGACGGCCCTCTCACAGTGCCCTACGTGCCGTCACACCTGTACCACATCCTGTTCGAGCTGTTCAAGAACGCGATGCGTGCGGTGGTGGAGCACCACGATCCGGAGGGGGAGCTGCCTCCCGTACAAGTGCTCCTCATCAAGGGTAGAGAGGACCTGTGCATCAAGGTGAGGGGGGCGAGGCTACTGAGCATCGGGGGTTCTTGAACGTTCTCTCCAGGCATAGATTTGATGGAATATTTCTACGGCGTTATGTGTAGTTACATGCTTTCATTGGAAATTCTACTGAGCGTTTAATTCAGTGGCGCTTTCATGAGTTAATAAAAGTACTTTTTGCTCGTGTCTCTCTTATAATATGGTGCATGTGCGAAATTATTCCTTCCATAGAAGAAACTATTTTAGTGTTTTCAGAGCACAATAGGTAACGTTCATTACTCACTGTTTTCTTTCATTTAATATTTCATGATTATACGAAGTCCAATTGTACAATAATTCATCTTTCTAAATAGCAAAAATAATAATCTTTATATCTTTTCTGAATTTTTGTGCAAAATAATGTATTAGGAATTTGGAATTTCCAAAGATTTTCCCAATTTAAGAATTTCATAGACTTCATCAATTATCGGAGAGATTTTCTATTAAAAGTTATCTCTTGAAGGACAATTACTAGAGTAGCGCGTTTTTCTCGAAGGTAAATCTGCACTTGAAAAAATTTTTGAACAAAATCTTCTAATAGTTTACTGCCGTAAACTGTTGTAAAGATGCGAGGTTAGCTATGCTTAACTGGGTAAGTAATCGTAACATTTCGCTCGGTTCCATTTGATAAATCAATATTCAGTGAAACTCAAGATATATACAAATGCCGCACGTGTTTCTGTGGAACATTTTCCTCTAGAAATAATTTAACGTTTCCTGCAACGTAGGAAGAACTTTTTATTGGTACTTTTACAAAAGAAATTTTGAGCATTTTTATTTTAAAATAGTAGTGCAGCATTTGATTTGCAGTTGAAGTGAAAATTGTCTTACACTTTTTGTGAATAACAAACGTTCGAATGTCATTGTGCTACTGATGCATTTTTTATTTTTTCTAAATTAAAAATATCTTTTACTTGATCAGTGAAGCTGTTAATATAAGGTGCGTACTGTAGTGTATAGTTTCTCTCATGCGTTCGTGAGAGTAGCCTCGCGGTTAGACCTGTTGAGCTACAAGCGGCTCATAGCCAGTGTATATAAAGCGTGATAGAGCGCTCAGCGGGCATTTGTCTACGCACCGCCGTGTGGTGCGGACGTCTGTTGACCGCTCTGCCTCGCCTAAAGTTCAAACTTCTTGTCTGGCAAACCAAGCTTCAGCGAGAAGTTCTGAAAATTTAAGGTTTGCTCGTGTCGGCGTTACCGTTTGATTAATTTTATATAAGCAAGCGTTCTTGACACATGAACCGCAATTAGTTCAACTGTAGTTCAATATTCAATTCTAATTTTTTAAAAATTGTCAGCAATTTTGAAATTAGCAAACATTTAGGGAATCATGTCTTCATTTAGCTTTAATCATTTAGAAAAATCGAGCTTGGGACCACTGGCGGGTCAGCAGTATTATGAAAATTCCCTCCGTGGCCACTGGTGGCGCACGTTGCGATTGAAGTGTTGAACCCTTCACTCTGGTTGGTGCATCTGAAAATTGCAAGTTCTGTGAATGTTAGTGGTCGGTGAATTTAAAAAGATTGTGAACGATTTTAGGAAACTTCGGTCTTGTTGGCTTCCCCTTTCATGCAAATCTTGTAAATACTCGTTACTGTAAACTCGCGCCCATCACAGCAATATCGAGCAGGGTATAGAAAATGTAACGACTGTGGTGCATCGTCGATACAATTATTCGGAAGCTACTGCTATTGGCTTCATTTTCGACTATTGACTTAGTTTTCATAAGGCGTAGTGTAAGCTTTAATCTTTGACTCTAGTTTCTGAAATGAGTCATTGTGGAGTGTTCGATTGTTGAAATGTTTCTATCTCCAAGCACCCGGCTCCAATCGTCTTTTATAATTGAAGACAAAGGAATTAATAACTTACTTTTTTTATTCGGAAATATATTCGCCGCCTGTATTTTTATAACACTATCGGTGAGGGGTTTAACACTGAAAACTTCGGTGACCACGGAGATTTTATAATGCTACTGACCCACCAGTAGTCGGTCACGAACTCAATTTTCTTGAATACTTTATTGGAGCCAAATGAAGGTATGATGCAGTTATTAGCAATTCTCTAAATTGTTTACCGCAATTGACTTTACCTTTAAATTGAATATTGAATTTCTATTTATCCAATTGCGGTCGAACTGATTTGAATGCTCCAATGCCATCTAACCTAAGAAGAATGGAAATCAAACACTGGAGGGACAAACGCTGTACCTGATGTTCAGCCGAGAGGCTTGCAATGTTGCTTGTATTTTTGAAAATCGCGCTAACTTCCATTGCTAAATTGCTACAAAATATTTGCGTTCAATACTTCGCGCAATACCCCTCAGTGGGATAAAACTATTGTATCTATGGGAATTAGCGCTCCCGGGAGAAAAAAAAGTCCCGAGTTAAAAGGTTAGGTAGGCCTTCCTTTTGTTCAAATAGGTCAATATTAATTTTCAGCCTTTCACAGAAATGAAAAATTCCGGGTTAATGTGTAGCGTTTGCTAATAATCGAATTTCTAATTTTTGGTGCCGAAACATAGTTAAGAAGATCGAAATAAACAAGTATTTTTTATGCACTTCTTGTCGCAAATGAGTATTTTACGAGTTATAGCGGTAAATTAGTTACCGCAACTCTAGTGTTCGAAGCGGAAAGTAATTCGAGTGCGTCGTATGGCAACACTGCAGTGGACGCTTCCTTCCAACGCGCTTGAATGATCGAGCCCGTTCCCGCCATCTAAGACGAAAGTTAACAAACTGGCTGATACTGCTATAACTCGTTGTTTATTGATGATAATTTCTATTGTGTTATTAACTAAAAGATCCTAGAAGTGGGTTCAGGCTCCGCAAGCTCCGCGGGGTCGGCAAATAATAAACTACTAAGTACTTAAACGAAGGAAAATCTATTTTGCAAAGCAAATTCACAATGAAAGAAATAGAGAAGTACTTTAAAAACATTTACTCTGAACGTTTCGAGCCTAGGCTCATTCTCAACAAAAAAGTCTGCAATTAAAATGATAAAAAAGTCAGTACATCTAAAATTACAGAAGCGCAGAATATAAACACGAAAAACAAACAAATAAACAAACAAAAAATGTAATTACTAGTAATTTATCGGTTGACTATTTTCAGAGGGTATGCACTCTGCATTTCGTTGAGAGATGGTTTGAGTTTATGAATGAATAAACGTACTTGAACGTATTTAAACAGCTCAATCGCACAAAAAATAAAACCTACCGCTCTAACTCGTAAAATACTAATTTGTCGCAAAAAGTGTACAGAAGAAAATTAGTTTATTTTGATGTTATTACCGTGATTCAAGCAACAAAAATTAAAAAATAGATGAGTAGCTGTTTAATCGAGCGCATTCGTCATCATAGACTAAACTAAACCTACCGCTATAACTCGTTAAATACTCATTTGCGACGAAAAAAGCATAAAAAAAACTTGTTTATTTCGATCTAATTAACTATGTTTCGGCACCCAAAATTCGAAATTTGATTATTAGCAAACGCTACACATTAACCAAATTCCGTTCTAAAGAATCACTAAAGGAACACATTTAAAAACGTTTTACATGAATGATATTCTGCTCGCTGATGCGTTATTTTCGAGTTATTGAACTTTGAAGTTATGAGAACGTCGTATATTAAAGTGAAGGAACGGACACGTAAATATGCTGTAATACGGCATTAACGTAACGATGGGTGAGGTTAGGGTAGGTTATGTTAGGTTAGTTGAATAAACTAACCTAAAATAACAAATCATCCTATAATGGCTTACCTTAACTTACCCAAACCGACGCTGTTAAGCTTCCCGCTTAGAAGTGGGCGTGTCCCGCCAGAAAAGTGGGTGTCACCCAACAATGCGGCGACTAAGCAACCGACCATATAATGTTATTCCTATCTGAACGTAATTCTTGCTATATCTCGAAAATAACGCATCAGCGAGCAGAATGTCATTCATGTAAAACGTTTTTATGTGTTCCTTCAGTGATTCTTTGGAACGGAATTTCTAATTTCCGTTGAAGGCCTAAAATCAATACTGACACAAATAGAACAGATTATGATTCTTTTGCTACGGACCATCTTCTTTTTTGGTTCACAGCGTTTTTGAGTTTCAGCACCTACTTTCTTCAACTTGTATCTTATTTCTCAATTCACTGTACCTATGAATTTTGTGCATGGACTCTGCATTCCCTTAACTCACACTAAATGGTGCCATCCTCTTTTTGGAAAGCCTCTTTTGCGGTTAGAGAGGCTTGAACTAATATCTAATCTTGTCAGCCCGAAAGCGGCAAATCGCGTTTTAAGTCAGAAAGGGAATGATTGCCATTCAATGGGAATGATTGCCTTCAGTGTTGAAGATAAATACCATCAATGTTGCCGTTCAGTGGGGATGATTGTCTTGAATGTTCTCGTCGCGTTGCAGCTGTCGGACCAGGGAGGCGGCATCCCCCGCAGCCAGATGGACCTGCTTTTCAACTACATGTACTCAACGGCCCCACAAGTGTCGCAAGTGGGTGGGGACAACACCCCTCCCCTGGCAGGGTATGGCTACGGCCTGCCGCTCTCCAGGCTCTACGCCAGGTACTTCCAGGGGGACCTCACTCTCAGCAGCGCTGACGGCTACGGCACCGACGCCATGATCTACCTCAAGGTGGGTGTCCGCTCTCGTCAGGTGTAGCGAGAATAGCTACCTGTGTTGACCTTCTGTACTTTGAGTTGTTCTTTAGTAGCTCACGTCTTCTACAAAAATCATAATTTCACCCTGCTTTATTTTCGAAAACAATACCCAATACATGCGTCTTTTACACTCATGAACGTTAAGGTCAAGGGACCCTATGGAGTATTCCGAATTGAGGCTTGATAGTATTCGTGCTCGACCAATTCACTTGCTTACAAGGACTTGGCTTTGTCCTAATAGTTGGTAGTTCTGGCCATTCGAACTGCCAGTGGACAAATACGGCTGCTTGCGGCCACTTAGTATCCTACCTACGTAGGGGTGGCTAAAGCCGCGCTGAAGTAGAAGTGTTCATTGTTTTCAAATCTACGCCCCTCTTTTGAGGAAATAATTATTGTATCTATGGGAATTAGCACTCCTAGGGGGAGAATGCGAGGCTCTGCACTGAGAGTTAGCTAGGCCTTCTTTTTGTTAAAATTAAATACTTTTCGTTTTGTTTTTTTTTTTGTTCACTGCTGTCCTGTTTTTCAGTAACTACTATTTTTTTGACCTTTCATCTTGTTTCATAGACGTTTTCAACTTATTCTTTCTATGCACCTTGTGCATAGATTAAGCGTTTCTTTAATTTCATACTAAATGGTGCCCCCCTCAGGGGGATACAATTATTGTATCTATGGGAATTAGCGCACCCAGGGGGACAATGTGAGGGCCTGAGCTGAGAGTTAGGTAGGCTTTATTTTTTGTTGAAATAAAATGTTTTTGTTATGTTAAGGACCACCTTTTTTTCGGTTCACTGCTGTCCTGTTTTTCAGCACCTACTACTTTCTTCTTCAACTTTGGTCTTGTTTCTTAATCTTCTTTCACAACTTACTGTTTCTATGCCCTTTCTGCGTAGATTCCGCGTTTCCTCAACTCCATACTAAATGGTGCCTTCCTCTTTCCTCTCTTTAGATCGCATTTGTTGCTGCGGGTAGGGAGGCTAAACTAACGACTAAACTAAACCAAACTAAATGGTGCCTTCTTCCTTCCTCTCTTTCGAACGCCTTTGTTGCGGTTAGGGAGGTTTAAAATAACATGTAATGTAATCCAAGCTTACAATCGAGAGTTAATTTTCTCATCAGGGCTCGGGTAGGTTGAGCAGCCTCCTAGATATGATTTTGAATCGCTGTAATAACTCTATTATGGATCAAAAAAATTATTTGATTTACTGCGCCCACAGTGGTTACTAGAAACATTTTCACTCAATTTCTGTAAAACACTGGCCGAAAGAAATGCACGATCTTTATAGAGAACCTTGATTGAAATTGCCTTCCCCCTCAGGAATAAAATTATTTTATCTACTGGAAGTTACAGTCCCGAGGGGAAAATGTGAGGTCTTGGGCTGAAAAATCGGTCAAGTTTTTTGTAAAAATTCGACAAGTATTTGTTACGGACCATCATTTCTCGGTTCACTGCTATCCAAGTTTTCAGCGCCGAATACTTCTTTCTTTTCTCTCTTTTCGTCGTGCTTACAAGGTGTAGCGAGATGGAAATGTCCTTCTTAACTTGCGGTTTCGATGCGCTTAGGATCTTGCGTAGAGATTCTCTGCTTTTTTAACTCTATACTAAATAGTGCCTTTCTCTTCCCTCTCTTTGAAACGCCTTTGTTGAGGTTAGTGAGGCTGAATTTAACTTAAATTAAATTCATACTCAATTTTATGAAAATGTCGCTAACTTTTGAGTGAACACGTACTAATATTTCCATTTGATTTTAAACCAAGCCCACTTACCTGTTGATCAATTGAGTATGAAAATTACTTTCCTTAAAGGAACGATCATGAATTTGAAAATTGTGGTTAACGTTAAATTCTTACGTTAATACTACGGAATGACAAAGAAACTATTCTTTCTGACAAGTATTTGGGGAGATCACTTATCCCTCAAGTTAGTCAGTGAAATTTTAAAGAAAAAAATCAATCAACTGTGAAAAATAAAAAACGCATTGAAATTGTACTCGTTAATGAAATAAACTAATTGTACGATTGGAAACTGGGTTTTCTGTAATCTAGAGAAATTCTAAACTAGGAAAGTCATAAGCTGCAGTAGGTAAAATGGTAGAATACTGTTTAGCTATGCGGTCTCCGCACTGTTCTATGTGAAGTCACGCAGTCATGGCGAGATGTACACCATTAAACGGGCAAACAAGAGATGCCTGCATTCGTTTAGGAATCGTGTCTTAGTAGTGGGAAAAAGAGGCCAATTCTTTGAAATGACAGAAACAAAACTTAGTTTTATGGAAGGAAAGTGGCATTTGACAAGGATTTCCAAATCTCGGGAAATATTTTGTCAAGTTGTCAAAAACGGAAAAATATAATTAAGGCATCGCTTTGGCTCCGTTACCGTATTGATAATTGAAGGTTTGTTAGCGAGATATTTTTCCATTTGAACATGATCCATGAATGAAGGAACCAGATTCTTTAAAAAATCCCCTCATGGGGATACAACTATGGTATCCATGGGAATTAGTGCTCCCAGAAGAGCATGCGGGTCCTGAGCCAAACGTTAGGTAGGTTTTTCTTCCGTTGATGTAAAGTAGATCTTTTTTTTCGTAACATATCATCTATTTTAGATTCAATGCTGCCCTGTTTTTCAGCACTTGCTAATTTATTCAACATTCATCTTGTTTCACGAACTTCTTTCCCAACTTAATGTTTCTATGTGCTTTGTGCATAGATTCTACGTTCCTTCCACTCCATACTTAATACTGCCTTCCCCTCTTTGGAACGCCTTTGTTGCGGTTAGGGAGGCTTCAACTAAAATCTAATCTGCAAAAAAAATCCAGATCAGTAAATTGTCCTTAAAGATTCATATAACTCGAGCAAATATTGTGTGCACTAAGATCTTGATACTAAAAATTTTCAATCTGTAGGTGCAGCTATTCTAAAAGATTCAACCCTGTTCACTGTGAGTAATCTTTTATAGAACCGATGAGGTGAACGTATGGCCAAATTTAGTCAACTTTGAATCTAAAACTGCTAGAAAATTGTTGCTTCCAATTTCGTTGGTGAACTTTATAGAAAGGTGTTTGAAATTCAGTCTCTGAACAGAGAGGAATGACTGGGATCTCGTAATGATCAAACAGTGGCATGAAGAAATCGACGGTAAAATGCGAGTTTAAAACTAATGGGGCAATGCATGGACCATTTCTCCTCCCAATGACGCATGGAAATATTTGCAAACGTCAAGTCCAAAGGGAGACCTAAGCCAAGACCTTAAATTTGTTTGTACATTTTGCCAGCACAAATTAACTCTAAGTTCAGTACGGGAAATTCGAAAAGCATTTCTAATAGTTTTTACAGGAACTGAAACCAAGTCTGTTAGCTAGGCAGAAAAGCTTTGTTACGAATTTAATTGATGCTTTCTGCTAATAGGATATCAGTGAGCAAACCTTGAACTTCAAATGAAGTTATAGCCTTCAATCGGCATCCGGAAATAATTTAATCTATTTAAACCGAGACAAACCTTCAAACTGAGTAACTTGAATCTCGTAATTATCATGCGCAGATTTTCGTACTTGATTCCTCCAAGATTTACGTTCTTCAGCTCATCGGTATTGGCGTAGGTCGGAGGCGCAGAAAATTATCTTTGCTATTATTTCAGAAGAGTAATACCGTTCTGAATGAATCAGACTGAAATTAAAAAATCGTTGTAGGTATACCTGGAAAATGCCCAGGTTTAGTTACACTTGCCTACTTTGTGCAAGGAACAAAGAATCCAATTTCTGCTGCCAAAAAAATTTCAAGTGAAAACAATCTAGGGAGGAAATCAAATTCAAGTGAGTCGACTTTTTTTGTGGAAGCGAAGCATTAAACTTTTTGTTTGATGAGCGCCACTCAAAGGTGTCTGTATCTGGCTGATGCCCAGGAGTCTTGCGTGCGGTTTGCTGAAAGTGCCTAGTCTGATTTTTTAGCCGAGTTTCAATTTGGTTTCACTTTGCTGTGATCAACGTGTTGTTACAATTTAGCAAGATTCTCAGTGCCTCCGTCTTGTCTTCACCAAAAATCATTTTAAACTAAGAAATTTGTCTCTGTGTATGAAGGAGATCACGTAACAAATTTCTTAGCTTAGAATGATTTTTGGTGAAGACAAGACGGAGGCACTGAGAATCTTGCTAAATTGTAACAACACGTTGATCACAGCAAAGTGAAACCAAATTGAAACTCGGCTAAAAAATCAGACTAGGCACTTTCAGGAAATCGCACGCAAGACTCCTGGGCATCAGCCAGATACAGACACCTTTGAGTGGCGCTCATCAAACAAAAAGTTGAATGCTTCGCTTCCACAAAAAAAGTCGACTCACTTGAATTTGATTTCCTCCCTAGATTGTTATCACTTGAAATTTTTTTGGCAGCAGAAATTGGATCCTTTGTTCCTTGCACAAAGTAGGCAAGTGTAACTAAACCTGGGTATTTTCCAGGTATACCTAGAACGATTTTTTAATTTCAGTCTGATTCATTCAGAACGGTATTACTCTTCTGAAATAATAGCAAAGACAATTTTCTGCGCCTCCGACCTACGCCAATACCGATGAGCTGAAGAACGTAAATCTTGCAGGAATCAAGTACGAAAATCTGCGCATGATAATTACGAGATTCAAGTTACTCAGTTTGAAGGTTTGTCTCGGTTGAAATAGATTAAATTATTTCCGGATGCCGATTGAAGGCTAAAACTTCATTTGAAGTTCAAGGTTTGCTCACTGATATCCTATTAGCAGAAAGCATCAATAAAATTCGTAACAAAGCTTTTTCTGCCTAGCTAACAGACTTGGTTTCAGTTCCTGAAAGAACTATTAGAAACGCTCCTCAAATTTCCCGTACTGAAAGGCAAAATGTACAAACAAATTGTAGATCTTGGCATAGGTCTCCCTTTAGACTTAACGTTTGCAAATATTTCTATGCGTCATAGAGAGGAGAAATGGCCTATGCAATGCTCCACCAGTTTTAAACCCGCATTTTACTGTCGATTTCTTGATGCCACTGTTTGGTAATTTCGAGATCCCATTCATACCTATATGTGCGGAGACTGAATTTCAAACACCTTACTATAATAGAAAGTCAACTATCAAAATTGAACGAATCATTGTCTAGCCGTTTTAGATGTAAAAATAACTAAATTTAGCCATACATCTTATTTTATCGGTTTGTCGAATGATTATTCACATTGAACTGGGCTTGAGCTTTTCAAATCGTTGCAACTAAAGATTGGTGATTGTCACCAAGACTTAAATTACCCGTACTTCTAATACTTGTTCAAACTATGGGGACCTACATGCTGAGTTAACTTCTCAGGCATGTTTTCTTGGCAAAAACGGGTTTCTTTCTCCCATCGTAGATGTTCCAATTGCAAAATTTCTGACTTGAACAGTCATAGTTTGTACTATTACAGAGCTAGTGCAAGGCCCCTCTACTTCGTTTTTTCGTATCTTGGGCATTTATCGTATCTCAAGATTTGGAGAATCTTCTCAAACGCCATTGTGGAGTATTTCCGTCCACACAATCTAGCCAAGATGAAATAAAAGCAAGAACAAGGAAAATCAATTTATTTAGGACTCCCGCACCTTTCAAAGCTTAGGAGAACAACGCTAAAATAAACTCACAGCCTGCTCGTCTCAAGAGACAGGCAACCAAGCAAACATTAAAAACTATTGGGAAGCAAGGTTCTTCCCATAGTAAGAAATTTCATTTATTAATTGGCAGATTGCTAAAACCAATCTCTTTTAAAAGGTTAAAAAGGTAAAATATGCGAAATGCCAGAATGTGCTTTTCCCCGTCTAGGCGATGGTCTTAATTGGGCTTGAGCGGGAACGTCCACCAAAACGGCTGCGGAGTAGTCAAGAGGTAGCTCGGGTCTTGCAGCGATAACCAGGAGAATATAGTCTTGGGTCACCAAAGCGGTCAGCAGAACGGACACGCAGGAGGACAACTGCCCGCCGGTTGTTATGCGCGCGGCGGAGGTACGGTACGTCCCCGGATGAAGCACCAGCGACCAGGCGCAACACCACGTCTCCGTTGCGGTCGAAGAAGCGGCTCACCCTCGTATCCGAGAAAAGCGTGTGCTGGCGGAGGAGCGTTCAAAGAGCGCGGCAACCGCCAAGGCACTCACAGGAGCTTCGCCTCGTCTGCTAAAATAAAACAGTAATTGAAGCGAAAGCAAATTTTACGAAGTTCCGTTATTACACAAAATTTATCAGAAATGTTCAAAAAGTTAAGAAGGACATATTACCTAAACAAGGCAGCTGCAAGGGATAAAGAGGCTCCGACGAAAGCACAAGACCACTCTTCACGCAGCTACTCTTGATTATACTGCGAGAAGATGACAGGGTTACACGTAAGGGGGTTGACAAGAAAATTAATCATTATTAGAATAGTCAGTAATAACAGATATAGTAAAATAAATTACAAAGTAGACATTAAACGTGAAATTAACCACACCTGAACTTTATAGTTCGTCCAGTGTAGAAACTTTATGGCAGGAAGAGTTAAGAAAATTAAGGTCAAAGACAAGTATTACCGGACTTTCAAGGAAACAGTAAGAGAGAAGTTGGAGCTCAGAATAGGAGAGTTATAGACCCCCCTGTAACAGCTTGAGCTCTCATCCTAGATTTAAATAGGTAAGGTAAGGTAAGTTTTAGGTAAGTTAAAGTTAAGGTGGTCGCCAAGGCAACCTTTAAGTAAATGTAAGCAAGATTTTAAACGAAAGCCGGCAATAGAAATAATCAAACATTCGCACAACCACACAAAGATAAAGAATAAGAGGAAAGATGCCAAGTTTAATAACAGACGAGACGGCGGTGACCCGTAGAGAAGGGGCCCAAGATCGCTCCAGGTGACGGCGCAAACCACGTTAAGGACACGTTCGTGTAGTAGCAGTCACTACGCTCAATAGTAGTCAAGAAAACACATCGCGAAGACGTTAGCACTAGCCATCATGGCAGCAACATTAATACGAAATTAAAGTTAATACGTAAATTAAGCGTAAGGAATCGGTTCAAAAGTATCTCTGCTTGTTCCAGCCCCGCTATCTCCGACCTTACTGTTTGGCCGTGCCGCTGGAGCCGCTATAGTACTGGAGCTAAAGCTCCTCTCGGGTGACTCTGGAGAGGTCGTGAGGAAAATCCTCACACCATTTTCCCTCCTTGAAACGAAGCGTTGTTTCCGTTGATTTACCATATTGGCTCATTTTTCCGCTACGAAAATGACTCCTAAATGTATGCGGACATTTCTTGTGTTCAAGTTTAGTTGTGTACAGTGTATCTGGCCATGTCAGTATGATAACTTTCCAATTCCATCTTACCATTGCTCAGGACCGTGGAGTCCGCCACCGTAGCGGAAGACCTTTGACCCAACTGTGTTCCTTTACAGCGAGCTGTGCTGCGACCGCATATGAGACGATTTTCCTATTTTACGCACTGTTTCTAATGAGTTGGACTTGCGTATTTAAGATCCCTCTATACTGTCAAAGAATAATCAGTCTTGTAGTACAAATAGTACAACTATAGATACCCCTTGTATCTAAGGGAATTAGTGCTCCCAGGGAGAATTGTGAGCTTTTGAGCTAAAACTAAAGCAGGCCTTTCTTTTGTTAAAATAGAAAGTCTTTTTTGTTTTGTTTCGGCGGATCTTTTTTCAGTTTTTTGCTGTCCTGTTTTTAAGCACCTATTTCTTTTCTCTAACGTAAAACTTGTTTCATTACCTTCATTCTCAACTTACCGTTTCTATGAACCTTGGGCATAAATTGCGCGTTAACTTCATACTAAATGCTGCCTTCCTCCTTCCCCTATTAGTCTATTAAATATTTTACAGTGTGAATAGAAGTAGTAATGTCTTCGCACTTAACCATTAGATATTCATGAAAATGATTTCATTGTGGACCGCCTTCTTCGTTTAGAAGCTCTGTGTGAAATTTTATTCTCTGAATGTTATGCTCTTTCTGTTCATAGCTCTATAAACGTTGCACCAACCTGTTAAACACTATTAATTCGCATTTTTTATTTATATACAACTATAGTATATATGGGAATTAGCCCTCTCTAGGGGCATATGTGAGGTCTCGAGCGAAAGATCAAGTAGGCCTTTTGTTTGAATAAGACAGGCTTTTTGTTTTGTTTCCGATTTTCTTTTTTTCGGTTCACTGCTGTCCTGTTTTTCAGCACCTATTACTTTCTTCTTCAACTTGTATCTTGTTTCATCCATGCACTTTCAACTCAATTTACCGTTTCTATGTACTCTGTGCTTAAATTCGCCTTTCCTGGACTACACACTAAACGATGCCTTCCTCCCTTTGGAACGCCTTTGTTGCGGCTTGAACTAACACCTGATCCAACTTGTGCAGGCGATGTCGAGCGAGGCAAACGAGCTGCTGCCTGTGTACAACAAGACGTGCCAGCGGCAGTACAACACACCTCTGCAGACCAACGACTGGAGCAGCCAAGTGCACTCGTCCATGTTCATCAGGCCCTTCTCCACGAACAGCCTCAACAAGATGTCCCACAGCTCCGCCAACCAGCACTGGAAGGGCCTCTTCACCAGCAGCCACAGCAGCAGCAGTATCGGCAGCAGCATTAGCAATAAAAATAGCTCTAGCAGCAGTACGCAAAGTACGAGGGATGTACATTGTACTGCTGTGGTTTAATCGTCTTGTATCATATAGGCGCTGTGTGTGTGTGTGTGTACTTGTATTAGGGATGTACATAGTGTATGATGCTACGTTCACTACTACTCTGCATAGCTCCCTCACTAGTAGTACGAGTAGCAGTATTTGCCAAGTAGCTATCGATGTCAGAGGGAGGGAAAGCCGACTCTGAAGCCCCTCTGCGTTCTCATCGTAGACCAATAGTTAAGGTCACTATTTTTTAGATAACTTTTGTACTAATTAAGGACAGTGGGACAATGTTTGGTTTCCGCTGCGCATGAAACTTATTCTTGTACGACGCTGTAGGTTGCAATGAGCTCGATCCAATACCTGTATTGTGACTTCACAATCGTGTGCCCAGCTCCTGCTCACCTGTGCCGTGATTGGCTGAGAGGACGGGGTTCTCTAGAGCTTAGATCATTAAATTTTTTTATTCCCGTACCTGATTAGAATTCAAATATGGATTTCTGAACGACGTAGCTATTCTACTAGTTGATGAGTGTTTTCGTGTACTAGTAAATTTCATTCGATGAGGCCACATGTGCTGAGCTTGTCAAGGTGGTTCATGGGCTTCCGAGTTGTGAATATAGAAGAAAAAAAGTTTCTTCATTCGGAGAGGCGTTTGTTTTTTACTTCACTGATATCGAAAGAATTCAATCTTTTTGTGTTCGTTGCATTTATTCTGAGTAACTTTGAGTATGAGAGGGCGCGTATCACTATACATAGATGCTTCCATGAAATACTGCGAAATAACTTAGTGCGGAGACGCCTGTACAGGCTTAGTAGCTGCTAAGGTGTAACTGAACGCCGCAGTGGTTGTGAAACGCGAGTTTCTTATCTGTACATTTTAGCTAAAGGTTCGTACTGAACGTACTAGGTATGTGTGTATGCGTGTCCGACAGTGACAGGTTAGACTGTGAGATGACGCCATATCAAACCTCAGGTAATGAAAATCAGATTGTGTTTAAGCTTCCATTATCCATCTCTGGGCTAAGTTCCTCATTTTCATAGTTTTCCATACAACGGTCATGTGCTCATTGCTCCATCCCGTACATGGGAATACTTCATAAAACTGAACAATTTCGTAAAAAAGTATTTCTTCAGGTATGCATTTCAGAAAGCACGATTATCTGTTTCGACTTGTCACTTTCCAATATGATTTTTTTACTTTTGTCGCAGATATATTTATGTACGTGACTTTCTCCTCGTGGAGATAAAACTATTATTTTTAGGAATTAACGCACCTGAAAAAAAAAGATAGGTTGCAAATGTAGGCCTTGTTTTTGTTATAAAACTTTCTTTGTTTCGTTAAGGACCATCTTTCTTCGGCTCACTGCAGTCTGTTCCAGCACCTTTCTTCAACTTTTATCCCCCTCAGGGGGATACAACTATTGTATCTATGGGAATTAGCGCTCCCAGGGGGACTATGTGAGGGCCCGAGCTAAGGGTTAGGTAGGCTTCCTTTTTGTTGAAATAACATAAGTCTTTGCTCTGTTACGGACCATCTTTTTTCGGTTCACTGCTGTCCTTTTTTTCAACACCTACTACTTTCTTCTTGAACTTAGATCTTGTTTCATAAACTTCTTTCTCATCTTACTGTTTCTATGCCCTTTCTGCGTAGATTCCACGTTCCCTAACTCCATACTACATGGTGCCTTCCTCCTTCCTCTCTTTGGATCGCCTTTGTAGCGGATAGGGAGGCTTAAACTAACTAATAATCTAATCTTTGAACTTTTCTCCTATTTCTTAACTTGCCGTTTCCATGCGCCGTGGAGCATGTGTGGGAACACACCTTGTGCATAGATGCCGCGTTCCCTTAACTTCATGCATGCTAATTCCTTCGTCTTCTTTTTGGAACTCCATTGTTGCGGTCAGCGCCTACTACTTCTTAAACTTGAAGAAATTTTTCTCACAAACATTTTCCTAAACTTACTGTCACTATGCAGAGATTCTACGTTCCGTACTCTCAATACTAAATGGTGCCTTCCTCTTCAGAACGTCTTGGTTGCGGTTAGGGAGGCTTAAACTGACATCTTTTCTTACCCAAATATTTTATGTTGGAAAAACGAACTTCTTAACGGAAACGTATCTATGGGAATTAGCGCTCTTAGGGGGACAATGTGAGGGCCTGAGCTAAAGGTTAGGTAGGCTTTCTTTTTGTTAAAATAACGTAGGTTTTTGCTTTGTTACGGACCAACTTTTTTCGGTTCACTGCTTTCCTGTTTTTTCAACATCTACTACTTTCTTCTTCAACTTTGATCTTGTTTCATGAACTTCTTTCTCATCTGACTGTTTCCATGCCCTTTCTGCATAGATTCCACGTTCCCTGAACTCCATACTAAATGGTGCCTTCTTCCTTCCTCTTTGGATCTCATTTGTTGAGGATAGTGAGGCTTAAACTAACCAATAATCTAATCTTAACGGAAATGGTCCATTGTTTTTTATATTTAACAATTGTCTAGGAGCAATGCTATATGTAGCTCAAGTAGTTACTTATCTGCCAAATGTGAGAATTTAGTACGGCAACAAGCGAGGTCCCGACGCATCCTGGAGTCGAATTGCAGCGCTAGTTGGTCGCTCTCAATGAAACTATTCATTTAAGTGATGTAAATAGTGTGCAATATGTTTCAATAGATATTTTTAATTGAGATAATTACTCATGTTCAGTCGTGTTATTCATGTACAGTATAGAAGACCATGCAGCGGTGAAGTCCTCGTATATAATCAAGTGCAGGAAGTACAGTCTTTTTCCTTTCTCTCGTGGAAGTTACAGTCTCTTCTGACGTTGAAATAAGCCAGAATGTATTTAAGTGGTATTCTCAGTTACGTGGTGCTAGATTATAACTGAGGTATCTGAATCTCATTTTATTTAGATGTGACCGCTGTAGCAGATTTTTTGTAATGTGGTTAGCAATATCTTCAATGTGGTTGAGTTGTAAACACAAATGATAGTGAATCAAACCTCTTTAAAAATATAGGTCATTCAACGTTTGTGACTTGCCAGCTGTTTGTTTATATGAGGAGCGCCGAACAAAAGACACTTGAAGCTTTTGTATGGGAAATATGAATGTAGGAGGTTGAGTAGATCTGTTGTGGGAAACGATTTGAAATTTTGTTAGAATATGACCAGAGCGAGGTAACATTTGTTCTCCTCAGGACAAAAGTATGCTGCATGTTCAAAACTCTTAACTACCTTGGACTTCCGCAGCAGTTCTGCGTGTGATGTTGAATCATTTCCAGTGCGCTTGATTTTGCGTTGACGAAGAGCTGATGAAATTCATTGCATTGACGAAGAGGAAGCAATGAATTTTATCAAGCAGTGACTGGGTAGAGGGTGAATGATCTATGTTGATGACCGATCTAAATTTGTACTCTACAAATTTATTCTTAGCTTTACGCTAGTAGTTGGTTCGTGTAAACTCGGTTACTTGTTCACCTAGCTCACATAATTTCGTTTCCTTGTATACTACTGCCTCTGTTCAGTTTTAACTGCACAATACGGAATCGTGTTACGAAAGTTGATGCCATGAATCACAAAACATGACTTTTTTAACGTGTTCCTTGTTATCAAAATATTTCCGAAGTGAAATTTCGCTTATTTGATAGCTGATGTATGCTAAGTTTTGCTGTGCTTTGTTTCCTATTATCGGTGAAGTTCAGAGAGCGGCGGGAAACCCCCTAACATCATTTGTTTCCTATTATCGGTGAAGTTCAGAGAGCGGCGGGAAACCCCCTAACATCATTTGTTTCCTATTATCGGTGAAGTTCAGAGAGCGGCGGGAAACCCCCTAACNGAATTCAAACTCTGTTGGTTTTTTTTTTCTTCTTTCTTTGTACAGTGGTTCTTTTCCGTGCAATTGTTCTTTTGTTCTTCTATTCTTATAGCTTTACTTAATTCTCCCGTTTTCTTTGAGAACTAATTTCCTCGTATACCATGTCTACGAACGATCGGCCAAAACTTCTGTAGGTTGAGCAATATTTAACTATTCTATTTCTAGTGGAATCCCGAAACTTGGAAGCATATCAGCATATTCGAATAATATTCAGGTAAACTTCTAAAAGGGGTGATAACAGGAATATAAATGTTTGAATATATTGTCAACATAGCGCAAGTATATCTCGAAATGTTCGATCTTGTGAAGTAAGGATCGGTTAGTATCTACATAATGCAAAATGATTTTTAGCAATTTCAACATTATTACCGTTATGTTACCTTAAGTCTTGCGTAAAGTGTTTGTCATTTTTAGATATGGAATTAGTCAGTAACCTTATATTTTAAAGCATGTAACTACTTGAAGTATGTGATCAGAGTAGGGATCGATTTCTAGATATTTTATTATTGCACCTCAAAGGAAAAGGATAGGCAACTAATTGATCGAGATTGCCTATACAATTTTATGGAGACCAGTGCCCTCTTATGGGAATAAGCCCACTTACTTGACGTTGAAGTTTTAATGCAGGATATTTATCCTATATAGCCGCTCATTGAAATATGCGAGGGTCCGAGGTGACGTTATGTAAAATCATTTTGTTGTAATAACCCAGGGTCCTTGTTTCGTTGTGAACATACTTTGATCAGTTACCAGATTGTTCCATGAACCTATCAACTTATTGATCCTATACCCATTGTGCACGACATACTTAAGATGCTTTTCTCTATCTGGAACGCTTTTGTTGCGGTTAGGGATAAAATTATTACATTTATAGGAATTGGCGCGCCCAGAGTGACTAGGCGAGGTTTCGACCTACGTAAAAGAGCCCATCTTTTTGTTCTGATCGAATGATTGCTTCGCTATGGTCGATCATTTTTCTGTGCACGTTTTACCGGATTTTCAGCATCTCCTACTTTATTGTTACACTTTCCCTCGTTTCTCTTCTGTGTATGAAATCTGTTTTCTTTTAGCTCCATACTCATTGGTGCAAAATTTTTCATTTCTTTCGAACGTCTATGTTGCAGTTGAGAAGTTTGAGCTAATCTCTCTTCTGTTACAGCTGCAGACTCTTTTCAATCCTTTTCGTAAACATGCTTCCAAAATTGTTGAACACATCGTAAAATCCTTATTATTCGCGTGTAATGCTATCACATATTTGTATGAACGTGCACTGTACTTCTGTCTGCGTTTATCGACTGAAACAATTTGTTAATCACCAATTATTACAATAAATGACTGTTGCGATCAGTACCTTTCATTCCTTTCCCAGCATAACTTAACTAGAAAGTAACGAACGCCAGCATGAAATGAAGCAGTAATTACTATCACGAGTGAAGACACAAACCACATTTCCCAACTGAACGAGAAAAGTAATTAAAAAAAATCGAGGATAACAATTTTCCAAAAAGTCGAGGATAACAATTTTCCAAAAAGTCGAGGATAACAATTCTCCAAAAAGTCGAGGATAACAATTTTCCAAAAAGTCGAGGATAACAATTTTCAAAAAAGTCAAGGATAACAATTTTCTAAAAAATAGAGGATACCAATTTTCCAAAAATCGAGGATAACAATTTTCCAAAGAAATTTCCGCGATCCGCGTCAAAAATCCAGAACATCGAGGAGCTTTCAAAAGTAGATAAGGTATTTTCGAGGAAAACAGCGTATGATCGAGGAAAACGAAGTATTGTCGAGGATAACGAGGTATTGTCGAGGATAACAAGGTATTGTCAGGGATAACGAGGTATTGTCGAGGATAACAAGGTATTGTCGAGGAAAACAAGGTATTGTCGAGGATAACAAGGTACTGTCGAGGATAACAAGGTATTGTCGAGGATAACGAGATATTGTCGAGGATAACGAAGTATTGTCGAGGATAACAAGGTATTTTCGAGGATATATTGTCGAGGATAACATGGTATTGTCGAGGAAAACAAGGTATTGNTATTGGCGAGGATAACGAGGTATTGTCGAGGATAACAAGGTATTGTCGAGGATAACGAGGTATTGTCGAGGATAACAAGGTATTGTCGAGGATAACAAGGTATTGTCGAGGATAACAAGGTATTGTCGAGGTTAACAAGGTATTGTCGAGGATAACAAGGTATTTTCGAGGATATATTGTCGAGGATAACATGGTATTGTCGAGGAAAACAAGATATTGTCGAGGATATATTGTCGAGGATAACAAGGTATTGTCGAGGATAACATGGTATTGTCGAGGATAACATGGTATTGTCGGGGATAACTTGGTATTGTCGAGGATAATGTATTATCGAGGATAATAACATATCATCGATAACTGCGTATTATTGAGGATAACGGTACATTATCAAGGAAAACAACTTATTATCGAGGATAAAAATGTATTATCAAGGAAAGCAATGCATAACCATCGAGGAACACACTGTTTAAATGTCGAACAAAAAACAATGCATTACCATCGTAGATGAAAATGTTACCATCATAAAGGAAAACAGTGTATTACCATCGCAGAGGAAAACAATGTCATGTTGAATTAGATAATAGTTTAACCTCCCGAACCCCTAAAAATGCGTTCCGAAGAGAGGAAGGCACCATTTAGTGTGGATATAAGGAAACGTGGAATCTTTACAGAAGAGGCATAGAAACACTAAGTTGAGAAGGAAGTTCCTGAAATAAAATAAAAGTTGAAGAAGAAAGTAGTAGGTGCTGAAAAACGGGACAGCAGTGAACCGAAAAAGGTGGAACTTAACATAGCAAAAAAACATTTTATTTCAACAAAAAAGCAGGCCTACTTCACTCTCAGCTCGGACCCTCACACATTTTTTCCTTGGGAGGGCTAATTCCCATAGATACACAAGAGTTGTATCCCCCTGAGGGGGAAATTCACAAAAAGCCGACGATTTTTGCGATATGTCAAAAGCAACACTGAGCAACACGCCAAAGATTACTTGGATAAAACATGAGAATAACAGCACAAAATCGAAGATAACAATTTCCGAAATAAAAAGGAAAATACCATTGGAAAATTGATTCAATTGTCCACAACGAAGGCGTTCTGAAGAAAGGAAGGAAGAAAGCAACATTCAGTATGAAGTTAAAGGAACGCGGAATCTACGCACAAACGGACGTAAAAACAGCAAGTAGAAAAATAGAGTAATAAGTTTATGAAACAAGACAAAAGTTGGAAAAGAGAATAGCAAGTACTAAAAAACCGGACACTAGTAAACAGAAAAATGATGGTCCCTAACAAAAAAAACTATCCCATTTCAACAAATACAAGAGTCAGGGAAAACTCAGAGCGTAAAGGAAAACAAGCTGCAGTAGACGACACACAGAAGTGCCAAGTGCATACAAATAAGGGAAAATTATTTACCCGTGTCGGCCAGAAGTACAACGAGCTCTTACTACATACATGGCGACAGATATTAGTTTTGGTTAAGTCGATCATAGTTTATGAAATGAGTGATTTTAAAAATGACTGAATTAAAAAATAACTGGAACGAATATAGAAATTCGAGAACCAATTTTGGAATTTTGATCTCGTTGAACACTGTGCGCGCGAATAAGAAGAAAATGTATATTTTCAGACCTGTAAATGGCCGTATCGAAAACCGAGAATATCTGCATACATTCAAAAACGAAAGGCTAATCCCAAGGAAGATAAATTAGGCAATGATAAACATGAAAATTATTATTATTGTTATTTTTTTGGGTTTTCTCGCCATTTTCGATACTCAGACGAAATCTATAAATGAAAAAACGAACATCTATGAAAAGGATTTCTCTATACATCCAGATCAATAAGAAAATAGTTTGAGCATAGGAACAGTGAAACAGAGGCGACACACACGGTGTTGATAAACATAAGGCATTTTGGGGGATGCAATATGCGGAAAAGAAAAGTACGCGGGTAAATGGTAAAAAGTACCATAAAAACACACAAGATAAACCAATATCAAAGAAGAACAAATAGTTGACATTTATATTGAGATAAATTATGAATTGTAACAATAACGATGTGTTTAATTATATAAATATGCCGTTCACTTATATGTTGAGGGAAATTATGAATTGTAACAATAACGATGTGTTAAATGATACATATAAGCCGTTTATTTAGTCATCATTTGAGTATATGCTACTACATAACAAGTATTGAATCCTCTCATGAACACTAGAACAGACTCAAACGTGACCTACAAATCATGAATGCCCTGCCCGTAGTAACGCGCAACTGTTTAGCCTCAGGGCAATTGCCTAGCCTTAAAGCAACAACCAGCCTCAGGGCAACAACCAGCCTCAGGGCAAATGCCTAGCCTCAGGGCAAATGCCTAGCCTCAGGGCAAATGCCTAGCCTCAGGGCAAATGCCTAGCCTCAGGGCAAATGCCTAGCCTCAGGGCAAATGCGTAGCCTCAGAGTAAATGCCTAGCCTC
>JACJUY010003564.1:51273-69826 GCA_014220935.1 Platorchestia sp. MABIK
CAGGGCAAATGCCTAGCCTCAGGGCAAATGCCTAGCCTCAGGGCAAATGCCTAGCCTCAGGGCAACTGCCTAGCCTCAGGGCAACAACCAGCCTCCTACAGGCAAACTCAACACAGGTCCTGGATGCGATGGATGTCCTGCCTGTATATAGTACATTGCTCTCACCACATTTTCTCAATAAAGCGCCTGCTATGCATAGATGACCATGAATGAAGTCGCATAGTAGTTGACTTAAAACTATGAAGTTGACTAACCCGCCCAAAACGCTCGCACTTCGTTGTCTCTTCTTATTTGTACCCGAGACATCTTCCGTTTGAGGTGAAAAAGCCACTTAAATGTAGGATAGTTCTTGAAACGAGGCTTTATCAGAGCACTGAACTATATATTAACAATAATACCACTATGGAAGGGTGTTGACGAAATCCCTAAACTCTACAAGAAATATCAGACAAGACGCAGAAAATAGCGCCCCACAACAGTGACTACGTTGCAAGCGCCAAACTTGAGGAGTAACTCTAATAAATAAACAAGTTAGAAAAAGCTTGAACGCATGGAGACGCAAGGGGTGCTTCCTGATGATTATCAGCAGCCTCAGTATAACGTGACGAAGATAGACACCGTGAGATTAAGTGGAGCCCCCAAATTCAGGGAACACTTGAAAGCACAGTAACGTACAACTGAGTTACGCTTCCTATGCAATCCACCTTAGTTCGAATTCCCAACCTTAGTAGCGTAGTAATATTCGAAGCAGTATCACAATACGTATTAAACGGAGAAGTACGTCTTTAAAATGCTTCCTACACACAATCGCTTATAAACTCAGCATACCTTCGCTCTCGGCCGCACGCTTTCCTCTCTATGGAACACCTTAGTTGTGGGTGGGGAGGCCTGAACTCACAATCTGATCTCTCTCAGCGCTCCACTAAGTTATCACAACTCCCGGTAGCGAGTCGCGCCTCCAGTCTAATGTCCTCCGCAACACGAGTTATCCAACTAAGAGATAGTTGTCACAAACTAGTTGCTAGTGTCATCTCATGCAAGACTATTAGCTTTAGAGATGCATCATGCCTAATAGCCTCGCTTGAATTCACCAATTTCTCATTAATGAATTAGGACGTCAAATTGTTAATCTACATATAGGTCAGTGGTCTTCTAACACGTTGGTCGCGATGTGAGCCGATTTTCACGGAAGGTATTTTCACAAGTGCAGCAAGGCAAATTCCAAGCGCTTCGCCGACTAAGTATATATCGCACGGAAAGTCGCAAAGGTTGATATTTGTATGTAATGTTTTCATTTCTCACGAAGTATTTCACTCGAACACAGTACAGAGTGACGACGAGCCCGCTTGCGCTAGGCACTTATCGGTCTCAGATCACTAAGAGAGACAGAATGTCAAAAGAGGTTCGGAAGGCACCACCACATTGGCTATATCACTTCCACCGCAGAGACCTGCTCCACGGTTTCAAGCTTCATATCTCTGAGAGGGTACTACTCAATTCAAGAAAGGTCTTCAGGGTGCCGATGTTGTACGGAGTTCGTTCCGGTCCCAATAATATGCCACGCATCACTGCATCCGCGTTGTGGCTAAGGAAAACACATGCGCCGAGCAGCAGCGTGAATGAGACATCTAGCTAGGAAATGTTCCACGTTAAGAGGAACACCCCACTGTTGGCATCCGCTCCATGAGATGAAGGTGGGTCAGTCTGGTATGGCCAACACGGAGGCGGCATAACACAATCTCTATTCGGCGACTGCGACAATTCGACGAGGCCCACTCACGTACAGTTTGGTTTATTTTTCTCGTTTTTTGCAATTCACAGTTTCCCATTCTCCCTACCATAGCCGCTGCTTTAACAAGAGGGTAATAATCACGGTAGGTGACTGATAGATTCAGAGTCGCTGCAGTAAAAGCGGCAAAGCGTTTTGCCTCAAGGTCGCCTCTCTCATTGCCTGAGACGCTAACGTGCCCAGGCACCCAGCAGATTTTGATGTATTTGGAGTTTTGCAAAAGGCGCATTAGTCTCTCGTAGATCTCAGTAACTAATGGATCGCTACTGACGTAAGCATAGACGGCGTATATAACACTCTCTGAGTCGGTGAACTTGGTAACGAGGTGTTTGTGGGTTGCGCTCAATCAGTTTCAACGCCTCTACGAGAGCGCATAACTTAGCCGTGAACACCGAGGTCACTGGAAGACGCATTCCAGCTCTTACCACCTCCTCGGACACAGCAGCGCACCCAACAGCATTGCCAGTTTTAGAGCCATCGGTATACATCCGAGCCGTCGTGGGAAGTGGAATACTAAAGTTTTCTCTGAAGGGAATACAAGCCATGTTCGGAGGCCCAGTTACTTACTTTGTTGATTGCAATTTGCATTCGGCGTGTCACAGCCGGTAGGTGTGCGGAGTAAAGCATAAAGTCGCCGACATAGAGAGATGCTGAGACATCACGAGACAGAGCTGAGGTCTCATTTAGGGCTGCATTGAATAAAGAGCAGCTCATTAAGCTCCCTTACAGGTGGTCCTGATGCTGGACCCGTAGCGGAGATAATGTTCAGCCCACTTTCACACGCATGAATCTCTCTCTAAGAAATGCCTGTATTAACAGAGCCATGTTTCCATGGAGCCCATATCATGTAATGCTCAGAGGATTCCATACCTCCACACCGCATCGTAGGCCTTGTGCAGATCCAAAAAATAATTCGAATTTGACACAGTTCAGTCAAATTTGTGACCAGGTAATTCTGGAGGTGTACGAGGGCGTCTACGGTTGCACGGTAATGGCGGAAACCAAACTGGACACTGTTAATCAGTTCACCAGCCTCCAGCCATCCCATCTCGTGAGCCGCATTTCAACGATTATCTCCATCAGATTACCAACACAATATGTTAGCGCAACTGGGCGACAGCTGTTAGGATCGGTTGGTGGCTTATTTGGTTTCGGAAAGACCAAGACCGTTGCAGTGCGACAAGGACGAGGGTATGTTTGCGTGCGTAAATTTGGAGTAAAGGGCGAATCGCCGTATGATGCAAATGCTTCGACATCTTGTAGTGGATGCCGCGATTTTCATAATGTTGCTGACAGATCAGTAGTCACGAAATCAATTTTCATAAAAATTCAACAAAAGCTAAATGAAGGCACGATCCAGGTAATGTTAGCGATTTTCATAACTGCTCACAACAACTGACATTGAATTTGAAATGAATATTGAACTTTGGTTAAGCCCATCCTGGTCACCGTGGTAAAAATAAGGAACGAGCTAAGCAAAACATGACACACGCATGAGAGCCAGCACAGTGGCTTCATTACGCACTCCGTCAAAAACCATACAACTTAATAAATGCAAGGAGCAGCGTCTACTATGTACTTATTTATTTACAATAACTCAATATATATATCTATATATACTATCTACTCGAAGAGCATTAACGGCGTAAACTCTACACTAATGCTGTACAACTCATCTTGCTGAGTTAACACACTAATTAGCTCTAAGATATTGAGTCAAACGGCGCCACGTTGAGAGGTGGCGCGAGCTGCTGCAGCCACGTCAGCGCAGGGCGATGTTGGGCGGGTCGGTGCGCCCTCGTCCCAGCTGGGGAGATGAGAGGGGGGACTTGGAGATGCGGAGTGAGCGACGGATTTGGAAACGTGAAGGGAAGGACTATGGAGACGTTGAGGGAAGGACTATGGAGACGTTGAGGAAAGGAGGTTGGAGACGTTGAGGGAAGGACGTTGGAGACATTGAGGGAAGAACTTCGGAGACGTTGAGGGAAGGACTTCGAAGACATTGAGGGAAGGACTTTGGAGACGTGGAGAAACAGACTTTGTAGATGTGGAGGACGTTGGAGGCGTTGAGGGAAGGAGATGGAGACGTGGACGAAAGGATTTGGAGACGTGGAGGTCAGATTCGCTCAAGACTACAGCAGCACAAAGAGCGTAGCAAGTGATCTGGAAAATTTAAACCGTATTTTAGCACTGAAAAACATTGAACATTTTGCACATCTTCTGAAGCAATAATTTATTTCATATTTCTACAATTTATCAGCTGAGGAGTAAACTACGTGAGGTGCCGTTTGAAGAACTAACACGCAGTGAAAACTCGCAAGAATAAAATGTACATGGAGTGTGATGAGGGAACAACACTTCATATAACAAAGCACCTTCAAAAGCAGATAACCTTTGATGATATCAAAACTTGGTGCTTCACGTCTCTGTGCACACACATGCTGCCACTGGTAAACATCATCAGTAAAAATATGAACACAGATGAAAAAAAACTCAAGGATAAAATATTGAGTGAGAACATTAGGTGAGGTGCGAGTTACATTGCTATGGAAACCAACAACAGGACCAATTTTAGCAGCGTGTGGAGCAGATCTCGTCACACACACATCCGTACATCCGTCACTTGCACGTACACTAGTCACAAACGTTCTCGTTGCTGGCGTGAGTAACCATACTTTCCGTTATTCATATCAGTAACCGTACTCATCAGTAACCATGTCAGTTACCGTATTATTCGTAAGTAGTGTAGTGACCGTACTCTCCGTTAGTAGTCAGTGACCGTACTCTACGTTAGTAGTCTCAGTAACCATACTCTCCGTTAGTAGAGTCAGTGACCCTACTCTCCGTTAGTAGTGCCAGGAACCGTACTCTCCGTTAGTAGTGCCAGGAACCGTACTCTCCGTTAGTAGTGCCAGGAACCGTACTCTCCGTTAGTAGTGCCAGGAACCGTACTCTCCGTTAGTAGTGCCAGTAACCGTACTCTCCGTTAGTAGTGCCAGTAAGTAGTAACCGTACTCTCCGTTAGTAGTGCCAGTAACCGTACTCTCCGTTAGTACTGTGTGTGTAACGGTGCTCTCTGTTAGTCGTACCAGAAACCGTACTCTCTGCTACTGGCATCAGTAACAGTACATAACAGCAGTAGTCAATAGTGATGGTATCAGGCGGTAGTAATCAGCGCATTAGTAACACGAGGGTTAGTAGTGAACCAGCCCCTTCAGAGTGCACTCGTACAACGAAGTAGAAGTCGTACCTCCAGTGTTTGTCCTTCCGTCGTGGGCATGATCCACGAGATGACAGGTAACTGTTTTTAAATAACTTATGTGCGTCGAAACTCGTTAATGTCGCCGTCGCTTGCCACGCCGCACTACGTTAGTCAGTCTTTCAAAATCAACAATGCGGTCAAACGAGCGCAAGCGTCAAGATAACCATCCAGTCAAAGAAACATTGTCGTTTCAGCGAGAATGGAAATGTTAAGATTTAGAATGGCAGTGGGACTCGAGAGTTCCTTCGCGACTAACCAAAAAAGAAGACGAGGAAAATAAGGGGTAGCACTAGAAGAACACAAAATAAGAGAAGAACAAGGGATAGATAGAAGTCCAGCCATGGATAACCTCGTCCACAAATCAAGCTCCCATGGAAAAAGAAGTAGCAAAGTAAATAAAGTTTTCTAACGGTGAAATACGAGTAAATGGAAGGTAATTAATGCTGCACCATCTGCCTTGTGGCCAGGTGGTTTCCAAAGCCTGCACGACCAACGATGAGCTCGTGAAATGCACGAGTTAAAAAACACAAAAAATTCTAAGTGGTGGAATTATTTTCAACTTGCATCAGAAGTAGATTTATATGCGGAGGGGAAATGATTCACACATACAATATGCATAAGTAGTACTATTACATTTGGAAAATCAATATATATATAAATAACATTAATAAATAAATAATACATGGAATTCCACACAAAACAACTACAAAACAACCTTCACGAAACGGAGCCTACAACAACCACACGTAAGCAGCAGGGACCTTGCCGCTTTTAATAAAAGAGTAAAAAATATATACACTTCTTAATTGCTGAAAAAAGGCAACAAATAAGATTCCATCTCACGAATACCCCATTTCACAACTCGGGGCTTAGACCAAAAGCTTATTTTCTCCATCCTACAAAGCGTACAGAACATACAACGTACATAATTTTGTTACTTAATACATGGCTTATAATAAAATATCAAGAAAGAATCTATTCTGTAAAACGTTTCAGAGACCTCCTCCATCCCCAGTTGGTGAATCAGTAAAACTTGGTCAAGAGACAGTGACTGTTCCCTTTACCATGTTTTATAATTTAGAGTCCGCCTCTGTTGTTTGTGTTTGCAAGTTCTTGTAAATTTGTTGGATTTGTTGCATAAACTCGTGACTTAAGGTGGCCCCACAAGAAGAAATTGCATGGGGACAAATCTGGAGAACGAGGAGGTCAAGGAATGTTACTAAATCGTGAATGAAGAGCCCTAATTTGTCAGAACAGCCGTAACAGTCAGTGTTGGTAAACCATAAAAATGTTATTCTTTCCAATAAAACAAGTTTCAACTTCCTAGCGTTCATAGTTTTCCTTTTATAATCAAATTAAAAGGGTCAGTTACTTCTGGCTCACCCTGTATAATGTAGACCCTTGCACACGCACCACAGCTTCACTCCGTCTCCCAATGAGCCCGTGCCTCATTACGGTCAAATAAATTTCAAAATGTTGCGAGTGTTCACAAAACCGTCATTCCAGTCCACGAAAGTTCATCTTTAAATAGTTATATTACATATCATACTGTTAATGTAACTGCACAGCTACCTCTATAATTTCCTTTCCTAAGACTTCTACGACCTGACCACTCATTTCGTATCAATGATAAAATCATGGAGAAATTATTTTAAATTGTTCGATGCGCTAAGCTTTACTTGCCACAACAGCGACAGAGCTGAGCACCAGCAAGCCTTGATATCGACATGAAAGTTCCCCTCATGGAGGTCGCTTGCACGGAACGTCGGTCAACAGCCCGTGACAGCATCCAATGAACAAACTGGACAGTTTGTCACTAATTGGTTAAACCAAACCAATAATATTGCCATGGACACACTAGAGCAGTGGTTCTTAACCTTTTTTAGCCAATTCCCCACTTTTTAGTGAGCCAACTTTCCCTTCCCCACCACAGCAACATCCTTTTACTTATCTGTGACATTCTTAACCCAGCAGTGTTGCCACTTTTACCCAAACATGACATACAATACCTCATTATGGTCGTTTTTGTTATTAAAACAGACTGTAAATGCTTGTGATTTGGTAAGTAAGTCAATATTTGAATGTAATGTATTAGATTTTGAAAGACTATCGATTTTTCGTTGATGGAAACAAATGTACAAAATTCCTCACCTGGCAACTCCGCCATTCCCCACAGGTTTCGAACCGCTGCACTAGAGGGACCCTAAAAGAACGCCTACGAGGACAGACACTATTCGTTGGGAGTTCTACCAGAAGTTCTTTTAATTAAGTACACGCTGTAGTGATACAAATAAATTAATAAAAGTTATTTCAGTTGGCACATAACCTGACATAGTAATAAACTTTTATAATTTCATTTATTCAAGCCTTCGAGTCATACAAAAGTGATCTCAAGAGAGCGAAGAGAATGAACCATTTAGTGTCGAATAAGGAAAACCAGGAATCTATGCACAAAGCGTCTTTCTACATACGATACCAAGAGATAGAGGTAGCAAAAAACGAAGAGAACAAAAGACAAAGAAGAGATGGTGAAGATTTCATGAAAACTGAAAGAAGCAAAGTGGTCACGAAAGACAGTAGCCCCGAAGGCCTATCTATAGCTGAGGGACATAACAGTATCCCCTGAGGGAGCCAGTTCCCTACTCATATGATAACCAACCTAAACCTATTGCCTATCTTACACAGAGGAATATATAATTTAAAGTCAAAATAAAAAACTCATCAATATTAACTTGTCTTGTAGCTTACACCGGAATGTCTTGCTTGGTAAGACTACTAACGAGAATGGAGGCTTGTTGAGACCATTATTTATGTTTCAGAAGAGCATTGTGCTAAATTCATAGAACGTCATGTTAACTTGATAAAAATGAACTACTTCGAACGAATGATGAACTTGGGAACACAATGAAAAACTAGGACCACAAACATGAAAGAAATATCATACGGCACTACAGCTCCCACAAGGCTAGCATACCCTACCACACCTGAGGAAGCCTCCGTACACGGCCGATCTAACACCACTTACTCATCGAGAGTTAACTATAATTACAAACAAAAAAGATATCTAATCTTCAGTTTGATGATAATAATAATTATTACTATTCTGTACTCATGATTAAATAAAACGTAGGTGAGTCACTATTTACGAAATTCACAGTATATGAACGGTCTTCTAACTCGACGGGCGCCATATCGCACACGATGATACAGCGAGATGCAAGCAGCGTCAAGTAACAAAGAAGAAAACTACGTCTCTTGTTCAGCTAATGGGCAAGTCAGTTGAGTCAGCACAATACAAGGGTAATCGTGTCTTTATTATCAAGGTGATCGGAGTCAAGGACAGAAATAAGATCACCCTTCCGATACGACGGCTATGCGCATATGATCAGCATGTAACGCATCTCGCGTCATTGCTAAGTACAGAGTGGATCACAAGAACCCCAACTGTGATGTTAAATGGCAATATCTCAGCGATTAATTCAACTACAAATCATCCAGTACCTACTACTGAACGCTAGGCAGGCAAATTGAAGGCTGTAATGGCAACATACACAACATAGAGACAACATCAGGCAAGGCCCAGCTTACGCCGGACCCACACATACGTGAGGGTGAGCCCTGAGTACAGCCAGCTTCTCCACTGGGAACGCTCCTGGGCCTCGACCCGCTCATGCACGACAGCGCAGGTCTTCTTGCGGTCGTTTGACCTGCCGGACTTGAGGTCGCACAGCAGCCGCTTCTTGCACTCGGCGTCGCACGGCTCGCGTTTCGGCGAGTTCTTCCAGTAGTGTCTGCACGCGTAAGTTTCCTGGTTAGTTTACGTGAATCGTTCTGTCTGGGTTCCGTAACTTACAGTAAACATTCCAAATCGTGAGAAATTTAGCTCCTCATTTTGAAATACAAATGTGGAGAAAAGACGACACGGTTCCATAAATCGGAATACCCATTCTAACTACTAGAGTATATTCCAGTTCCATACAAGACTATTGCGAATAGGGGCCGTCTGTTTTCCATTTCTAACATCAACATTTACAACTCAGAGAGCAGTATTAGCATAGTCATGTACAGAGTGGCCCAAACGTCACTTTACCATTTGAGATATCAAAGCCAGTCAGTATCACAAATTCTAAGTCTCATTAAATACCCTAATATGTCTGATACTCTTCTTCAAATAACATAAACCGCACTAAAAGATATACCGTAATTCCCTACTGAATTCTAGCAATTCGTCGAGCATGAAAGCGAGTTTTACCTTTGCATCACAGCCAGAATAAAACATTGTATCTATGATAAAGTCCGGCCATAATAAGACTTGGTATCAATAATACAGACTGGCCATATGGTTGTGACTTATGGACCACCCTGTATGTGCCACACGGTAGAAGAAACAGGGTGAGTCAAACCAGTCTTTTTTTGTCAACCGTGTGTCAATGCTGATGTCATGGCAACGAACGAATAGCAGTGCTCATATTGTATCTGACAACACTGCTAGCCCCAAATCTGACAACTATTGGCCTACCGACATGTCGCACTGGTGATGTCATCCAGTGTGTTTGAAATGAAGTCTTTCTAATGGCCAGCCGAACAAGAGGAGATGTATTTTCCCCCATAGAAGTGACCCTACCTTGTTTCCTCTACCGTGATGTCCCAGAGAAAACTTCATTTCCGTAACTCAGTCATTTCACAACTCGGGGCGCGTAGAAATGCTAAGCTCTATCCAAAATACCAAGTCACCTGTCTGCCAGTAATTCGGGGCACTCGAACAATAATAACTTCCTGCTAAGCAGAGCAGTAGGAATAATTGAAACGAGCGGTTCTCCTCGTATATTTCTCACCTCCAAGCTAGGTACTGGGTTTCAGCCTGTCATGTGAGAGTGAACTGAATATTTACTCGGATCAATTCATACGCACATTCGGAGGCGAATTGAAAAACCAGACATTGTAGTAAGCATATAACTAAGAAGTTTACTACTAAATGCGTTGAGACACGACACCGCACAAGCATACGACGAGAGACGGAAGTGGGCACACCTGTAGAAGGTGTCGAAGAGCTGCTGGTCCTCGACCATCCTGTAGACGAGGTTGTCCCAGTCTACGGGCAGCAGGGAGCGCATCTCGTACGCCTCCCTGGCAGAGTAGAGGCGGTACCAGTGGGGGTCGGAGCCTGCGTTGCGCGGCAGGTTCGCTGTATCCAGGTCCATGATCCACGTCTCGTGGTCCACCACGCGCTGCACACACACACGTCATATGCTCAGTTACTATTTTCAAATAACGGATTTTCAGCTCCTATTTTTAAATAACAGAGTTTTAGCTCCTATTTTTAAATAACAGAGTTTCAGTTCTCATTTTTCTTACTTGCGTTTTTCTTTTTGGCCGCCCCGTGCATGAAAAATGACATGAAAAATCAGCACTATGATATGAAAAACCACGACATGAAAAATCAGCACTATGAAGTAAATTAACTTCCATGACAACGAGACTATTGATGTGCGGCACTACGACGAAGGCATGAACAACAGACGGCTAAAATTACAGTTAGTTACGCCCTGTCACATAGGGTACACAAACTCGGAACAGTCCCAAAGTTAGGACACGACTAGATATCATAGGACAATGCCTAGAATACGAACCTAACACAATATGTACCCTCACCCTCGAAGAGGGCAGATCTGAGGTACGCTGCACTACCCTCGCGTGTGATACACTCATCTAACTTACTGTACGTGTGTAGTCAACGTGTAAAAAGGTCGAAGAACTATTGTCTAGAGATGAGACTTTATTGTACGTTAGTTCAAGCACATAGAAACAGCGAGATTTAAGGTTCATGAAACAAGATTCAAGTTGAAGAAGAAAGTAATAAATGGTAGAAAGAAAGAAGCAGTGACCCGAAAAAGATTGTCCATACAAAACAAAAACCTATCCTATTTCAACAAAAGGAAGGGCTACCCAGTGTTCAGCTAGGGACCTGATATTATTTGCTTGGTAGCGCTAATTGCCACCAAAAGTTCAATGAAAGTTAAACACTTTATTGCGTGGGGATTTGTGAGAACAATGAAGGGAAACAGCCACCACAATGAATCATGTCTCTTATCGTATCTGTGATACCGACTCTATCAGAAGTGAAAATAAAATTACGAAATCATACAAAGTACGAGTTTTGACTTTGTAATTATTAAAAGCATGACACAGAGATAGGCAAGAGGCAGGTTCAGGGTGGCGCATAAGTAACGCACCCTTATTTATTACCGCAATATACACTGGGTATCTGTAGACAGGATCCGACATGTAAATAAACTTCAAGAGTTCCTCTATCGTTTGCCTCTATCGTTTGCTCGTCATAGCCCTGTGTGTAGCGGACCTGACTCCGTGCGGAGAGACCCGGGTTCGAGTCTCGGCGCTGTTGGCGATTTTCTCTGTTGGGTATAGGAGAAAAATTCTAAGCCCAATACCCCACTCTACCCAGGTGTCTGAAATGGGTACCGGTCTTCGACCGGGAGAAAGCGTCATGGCGTCCTGGTGTTAGTTATGAGGCATTTGAAAAACCAATGTAAAAGGTGATATGTATCATGCTTCAATTGGAAATAAAGCATCCGTAGATGCAGTTAACCCTCGTTTTACCTTTCATAGTTTATTTATTAATAATTTTTTAAAAAAGTGCGTTACTTATGCGTCACCCTGTACAACCGCATCAGTACATGGAATGCCCATTGCAGTGATGACAAGCAAATAGAACACGTCGTAATTATGTTCTTAGAAAACATGAAACGCATTATAGAAGTCTGTTCTTCCTAAGCCACGTAGGCAATAGTTATAGATCTAAAATAATGAACTGTGAAACAGATAATGGGTCAATTCGCAGGTCACTTCATATAAAAATGTACGCAACAGTTGGCGTTCACTACACCCAATTCTAACTGAACAGCCGGCCACTCAAGATTACGCACCGGCGTGTGGCTTGCCCGTACACGGTCTCCAGACACGGCTTCATGTCAGAGAACCCTTATCCTCGTTCATTGCTTGCAAAAAGCACGGATCAAATAAGGCTAGACTGAACACACATGCTTGCAAGAGGCACGGATAAAATAAGGCTAGACTTACGTGGGCCCCCTCCCTGGCATCCTTCTCGACAAAGTAGACCCTGTAGCCCGGATTGAGGTCCGCGTAGGTGGTGACGGAGGGTCCAACATACGCGATGCTGGTCGGTCTACTGACGTTATCAGCGTCGTAGAAGACCTCGAGCTCGTCGTAGTGCGTGTGGCCGTAGAACTGAGCCGTGATCGTGGACTCGTATCTACAATACCGGCCGGACAGACAGGAACGCCAGAGGTAATGAGTGACACCGTGAGAAAGGCATGTAATGACAGTGAAGAGGCTCGTATCCACTATACAGGTGTGCAGATGGGTCACACGTGACAGGGGAATTAGAGGAAAACGAGAAGATGAAAAGGAGAAAGAAAGGGATGATGTTGAGTTCGAAAATTATTTGAAATTCTGAAGGGCGAAAGGATTTGAGTGCTATGTGAGGATGAGCATATGAGGAACAAATCAGCAATAATGAGAAATTGAAAATGCCGAGAGTGTAGGATGCAGGCCGCACAACTTTTGCTGAGAAAGTAGCTAGAACATAAGGGGAAGTATACAGTACTGGAGAATGAAGCAAGAGCGGTAATTAATAGAGGTCAAATAGGCATAAGAAACAAGTAAATGAAATTGGTTGGGAAAAAAAATCAAAAAGAACAGCGCGAGTAAATAATGCGAAAAACAACATAAAAAATCGCCCACAATAAGAAAGAGGCTTTGGAATCGTGAATAAGAGTTAAGAGCAAATAAAAAGTTTATGAAAAACAGCTTGAAAATGTGAAATGAAGACAAACCTACAATTAAGAGAAGAGTAAAAACAGGACATGGAATGTAGCGAAGCTCTGCGAGTTAGAAGTAGTTCACTGGACTCGTGAGAAATTAAACTAAGTATACAGGCAGAAAAGAAAACAACTCACATAGAAAGAAGTTATGAATGCATTGAAGGAAAAAGTAAGACGAAAAGAATCAATAACGCAAAAAAAATATAAAGAGAAAAGAGAGAAGGTTTAGACCAATAATGGTAAACACAGGAAGAAGCTGGACAATTATTTGGAACAATGAGGAGAATGCACTCATGGAGCTCGCGAACATGATCATGAAGATGTGCAAAAAGTTAAGAGGTGAGATGACTGAAGACGTGAACAAGAGCCCTAACGACACAGAACCCACAAGAGTAATAGCATCTGGTAGTGTGCACAGCAATAGATATCCACACCCAACTGCACAAGAGACGAGCAAACGCTCAGTTCTGCACGAACGGCAAGTCAGAAGTCCATGCGAAACCTTAGTCCGAAATGTAGAGTCAAGTTTCAGGGGGAGTCAGGAGTAGAGGCAAGTAACGCAGATACTCTCCAGAGAAGTCACCTGAGGTAATATTATCGTCATGCAGCAGGGAAGTCACGTTACCTCCCTTGACGTCGCCATAGCTGCGTCCTCATTGGTCAGTCTAGCATACCTCGTGTGTGTCAATGTCGCAGCGCCTTCAAATGCCCTCCAATCTACGGAATACTAACGTAGCTTATGTCTCGATTCCAAGTCCTTAAGTTACTCCAAACGCGGTCGGTATCCGTGATACCTTGATGCCTGTGACTCGGATATAATAGCGGGGACATGGCCCCCTCACACCGGCTACACAAGCCACCTCAAATTTGAGGTAAAAAAGGGAGCTTAAATGTGCTATTCGAACCTTTTGCGAGCCTTCAAAGTCGCCTTGTACGCTGTAGATGCGATAGCCGGGGTTCATGCGGTAGTAGGAGGTCTGCGAGGGCGCTATGAACGCCACGTTGGTGACCCTGTATCTCCTGAAGGGGTCGTAGAACAGCTCGAACTCGTCATAGTGAGTGTGGCCGTAGAACTGCGCCGTGATTGTCTGCTCGTACCTACAGGTAGATGTCAGGTCGTGACACGGTGAGGGTCATGTCAAGTCATGGTCAAACACTCCAGGATACGACACACTGCGCTTGTGCCAAGTCTCAGCAAGCAAGGTAGAACAATATGCTCGGCAGGCAACAAAACACACAAGTTAGGTGAAAAATAAATAACACGTAAAAACGTACATTGAATGAAAATAGTGAGCAGCGTTAGCATCTGTTATCATTGGGATGACACGAGGGCAACAGATCAAAATATCAACAACGCTAACGTCTAAGGACGACGCATTACCGAAACATTTTAAGAAATACGATAAATAATCGAATTACCATAACATTCTATCGTATGGCTCCTAACCTGAAAATCTTCAATGATGCTATTGGAACTTTAAATATGCTCTCAGCAATTCCGCATTACAAAAATTTGTTGGATGCCCCCGATTCTAAATGAAAGAAAGCGATAGTTGGTCAAGTTTTATTTGGGTGTAAGTATTTTGAGGATTTCGCTACACTACATTCATCACTTCCGGTAACCTGGAAGTAAAAGAGTGTTGAGTTCAGGTCTGGTTGGTACACCCAATTCAACCGTTAAAACAAACACACCGCAAAGAAACTAACTGAAAATACAAAGAAATGAAGACACTCGAGCACACGGTACGCACGAGGGAGAGTAGAAGTAAAGATGGCAACCAAACGCACAGCAGATATTTCCAACCAGCATTGCGTAGGTCACCGTCGACACAGCGTAGCGGTATTTACAGATCCAAAATTGACTGAAGAAGACAGACATCAACAGCAGCGCTTCAGACAAGACGAAGTACGAAAGCTCGCATTCAATTCTCCCACTCTCAATTCAAATCCCCACTGTCCAATAAGGAACAGGTCCCTCGCTAATGGGAGCCTAAGGAAGAAACACACAGAAGCTGGTTTTCTACTCCTCACACTCGATTGAAACACGGTAGAAGAAACAAGGTAAGGTCAAACCAGCTTTTTTTATCGACCGTGTGGATATGATGCCATGGCAACGGACCAATAGCAGCGCTCATATTGCTTCTGACAACATTGATAGCTCCAAATAAAGCTCTACTATTGGCCCAACGACATGTCACAATGGTGACATCATAAAGTTTGTTGGAAATTAAGCCATTCTATTGGCAAGTCAAACAAGAGGAGGTGTATTTTCCCCCATAGAAATGACTATCTTGTTTCTTCTACCGTAATAGAAATCACCCACCGCCCAGTGGGGTACAACAGCCCTTACACTGACGATGAGGGGTTCGTCGTATCCATAGACCCACCTGTTGACGATGGTGTAGAAGTTCCTGCTCCAGACCTTGAGGCAGTCGTGGTAGCCAGGGGGGATGTGGCCAAGGATGTGCACCTTCTCCCCCTTCAGCTCGGCCGCCTGCAGCTCGTACACCAGCCACTGCAGCTGGTCAGCGGGGTCTTCTGAGTCGAGCAGCAGCCACCTGAAAAACAGGTGGTGGTTAACGCCGTGAGCTCGTCAACGTTAGACTCAAGGGGGTTCTGTCAGCTCGCACTCGACTACCCTGAGATGCATGTGGTCACGCCTCAGCGGCACGGAACAACAAGGATGGGCGAGTGTGCAATAACTACACAAAAAGTTGACTGACTCTAAAATTAAGGCTTAACTTTTGATAGTAATGTACCGCTCACTTATACAGTTCCCCATCCAGGTGGGCGAGAGGGTAGCAGAAGGTAACATTTTGTTTACATTCATCCATTTATTCATTTCTAGAATATACGTCGATCGATAAAAGCTGATCGTTATCTATCAAAGTTTATTAATTCAGCATCTGCTTCATTTCACCAACTTTCTCCAACATACGATGATCCTGAAAGCATTTTATTTCAACAAAAAGAAGGCCTATCTTACTCTCAGCTCGGGCCCTCACATTGTCCTCCTGGGAGTGCTAATTCCCATAGATACAATATTTTTATCCCCCTGAGGGGTCACTTTTAACTATCACCTCTATTTTGAGAACCGTACACTTTTCTTACACTTTCACGAAAATTACCTCCCGACGTTTGTGCCAACGAACACACACTCCCAAGAACACGAATACGAACACCAGCACGAACCAATTCTTGTTGTTGCAGAAGTTCATGTTGAGTGAGATGATCCTGAAGCCCGGAGCAAGAAGCACGGAGTAATAGCCACCCTTCTGGATGGTGGGGGCGGTGTGGGGGGGCAGCCACTTCAGCCACTGCACCATGAGGTCGTCATACAGCCACTGCACGCTGTGCTGTGCCGGGATGCTGGGTGGGGGGAAGCTGCAACACAACATGCCTCTTGTCACTCACTCAACAACACCAGAAGATTACGAAGACAAAACACCGTATTCACACGACTCCTGTGAAATACAACTACAGGCAGTAAAGAAAATAACTAACGAAGAAAGTAGTGATGAATGCATTGAAGGACAATGAAGAAAAGAATCATTAACTCGTAATGTTTATGGCCTCGTCATGGGCCATTGATATACACCTTCAGATTACATTAGAAGTAAGTCTTAGCGTCCCTCACTACAACAGAGATGTTTGATGGATGGAGGCACCATTCAGCAAGGATTCAAGGGAACGCAGAAACTATGCACATGGTCTGTTCCCGTACGAGATCTCCTGGGTATAGAAATAATAAGTTGAGAAGGAAATTTATGAAACAAAATAAAGCTTGAAGAAGAGAGTAGTTGGCAGGTGCTGAAAAACAGAACAGCGACCCGTAAAAAGATAGTCGGTAACCAAACCAAAAAACCTACTCCATTTCAACAAAAGGAAGGCCTAGCTAATTTTCAGCGCTGGACCACGCATTTTCCCCTTGGAGCGCTGCAATATACTTTCATTAGCTATAACATATTGGGTGCAAAACGCGTGCCCCACACGCGAGACAGCAGTGACAGACCACAGCTCCTCCACCTACACCAGTGCAGACGTTAGCGCTCGCACTCTACGTAACTCTCCCCTCAATTTACGGTTTGTTTCACAAAACTTGACGCACACACTGTAAAAAAACTGCAAAAATAGACAAAAACCGCCAATTATCTGTCAAAATGGCACAAATTGTTACTTCTATTCCATTTATTGAATTTAATCTGCTAAATCAACAAATTCAGCCGTAATTCGTTTCCATACCGGACACTTTTGCTGATTTCCGTTGCTCTCACGGGTCAATTAAAAATTACGAGAGTAAATTGAATTCTTCGTTGTCGTAACGGAATCTTGGAAGTTGTCCGTTGATCCGAAGGCTTTTCTTCACATTTAGGAGTGGTTTTCATAGATAAACTGAATATTACAGATTCGAATGACTCTGCAGGGGATTATACGGAATTCGATTAAATTCCCATTGTTTCTATGGTCCGTAACAGTAAAAACACGATCAAATATCTATCACAATTGCTGTTAATGTTGCAATGTGTCTTGTATTACTCAGTTGTTTTATTTCCAGTTCATCCAACACATTACCACTTTGCGTTTGCCAAGTATAAAATAACAAATTGACAATTCTGGCGGAATAGCTGCATTTAGAAAATTAATTATTCTCCTAGAATAGAATTTATAATATTAGCGCTGTGTAAAGAGTTTCAAGTTGCAAATACATCAATTTGCCAACCAGAAATATATGACGGCCAGAAAGCGAAACTTTAATAAAAAGCCAGTGAAAAAATTTTCAGAACATGTGCCCATTCCCTCTCATTTACGATGCAGGCAACGCAGCGTTAAGATGGTATACAATTTGACGTATTCTGCCAAAGGCTTGGATAGCCCGTGTATAAATTGGCAAATAACCGCACTTGAACGTGTATATTTGTACTTTCTATGGATGTGAGGAACATAAAGCAATCAGGGGCTAGAGTGTTTATACGTACATACATACATATATTGTCTATTTACGTTCGTGTGTGTGTGTAAATATACGTGAGAACACATACGTACGAATAAGTAAAAAAACACTATACAAGTGTTGATTAAAAGCTACATGAATTTTCAAGTAAGCCTTTGCCAGGGAAGAAGCTCATTTTTTGATTCACGCATGAACTGTGCAATGTGAAAAGAAAAACAGGATACCTTGCAGAGGTTTTTATACTCATTTATACATGACACAGTAATAACGCATGGCATACAGTGATGGCATCATATACTGTATTGTCGAAAAAGTTAATGCGGTATTTTTAGATACGCACATAAACGTTTCAATGTTGAAAAAGTGAAATGAAGCACGAACCGCTTTTATAGCTTAACGTTTACACAAAGTTCTGTTAATCATTTGTTAGTGATCAACTGACATATTCGATCAAACGACTTCATTTACACTCAACGCAAATATACCTCTGAGATAGTATAGGGTGAATTAATATTACAGTTTTTTGTCGTAGAATTATTAGTGTCATATTCGATTTGGATGGGGTTTATTTATTGTGTGGTTTATACTATCATTAACGAAGTGTGAAGGCCTTACTACACTGCACGGAAAGGTGGCAATATATAGGTGAGCGAAGATGAGTATAAGTTATAAGAGTGTTGCTGGAGGTT
>JACJUY010003564.1:73321-84229 GCA_014220935.1 Platorchestia sp. MABIK
TGGAGGGATGAATGTTGAGAGTAAATTGAACAGATATAAATCATTTTGCGTCAAAGATTATGAGGTCGACATTGAGGAGAATGTTTTTTTCGTTATGAAATATTTCATGGTACGCCGAAATAATGAGCTCGAAGGGAATAAAATGTTTTATCATATAAACAAATATACAACATCTACAAACTACGCTGGTAATACTGGCACAAAAGAATTTGCTGTTGATCGCGACATGATGCGTGTAACAAGAAAAAGAAAGAAAAGAAAACCAGTTTATTTCCAACAAAGGTGGTACAAAATTACCATCATTGGTTTTTAAAACATCTTAGAGTTAACACACTTAAATGATACACACACACGAGTATTGTAATACCCATGTCACTAGTCGAAAAATGATTGAGGGCAATGTACTCCTAATCTTGCTTAAACTACATTTGATGATACATGTAATGATAATTATAAGAGATAACACAACTTCATGACTTTTGACAGTTTACATATACATGACATGAAACTTCGCAATTCTTGACGCCAGGAAATGCTATATGAATCGCTTGTTGCGGCCGATGTTCAAAAATGTTATTTCAAGGAAAGCGTGAAAAAAATATATATATAAGCATGTGGAACACGAGGATTACAAGTTTTGTATTTCCAATTAAATCATTTTAACATAACGATCATCAGTTGATAAGCATTTAATTTAAATATAAATGAATGATCACACAAAAAATGTATAGTTTTTACGGGAATGCGTTACAATAATAAAGAGATGACGAGTTCGGTAATGTTACAAATTGAGAGTGAACAGAAAGAGACCACTATTTCTAGCTAAAAATGCCAGTTGTCGGTTTAGTGCATATACATGTGCATACATACACGTAAATATATACACATGTACGTGCACATACATACCTACGCACATACATGCACCTAACACGTAAACGTACACAAATACATTTCTATGCATCGAGGAAATCACAATACACACGCGTTCCTTAAAATGCTGTGCGATGTTCTGAAATATAGGATAATGTGCAAAGGAAATTCGTGACAACTTTTTCAGTGTGTGTTGCTGCTTACGATTTCTAATGAAATGTTGTAACGATGTTTAATTAAATATTGTATCGAAAAGATTATTGGGTCATAAGCGTCTGATTTATCATTTGTGGGTGATCGCGAAACAAATATATATATGTATATATATATATATTTAACAAATGCTTTACAATAATGAAGTGAAATGAAGTATTACGTAGTGACACATTCACCCATCTACGCACGCATCGCGCGCACACGCACACACAGTCACAAGTAAGCATGTGCGCAAATATCAGCGTAAACTAGTCAGTATAAACTAGCATTCCAATCGAGAAACACCGAGAAAATACCTCTTATTACAGCCTGAATTTTATGAACTTTCATCAGCGCGGATTTTTGGGCTAGGAGAACCTTGCTCTCTTTTATCCCCAGGGAGCGTATGAGACTTTAATTATACTCTCTCATTTGGAGAATGAATTGATGTTTAAAATGAAACCAATTTCAAATTTTTAGGTCTAATAGTTCAGAAATTACAACGCGACTAACATGAGCCTTATAGAGAACATCGGCCGACTTTTGAGGGGCCACGAGAGCCCCGCTTCCTGCCCCCCACAGGGGCGTAAAAAATTTTTTAATTACACAAAAATGTACTCGTCACGAGCATTAATTTGGTACTAATTTCAAGATTGTACGTCTTATGGTTCAGAAAAAAACCTTTTGTCAGGGTAATTCGGGAAGGGTCTTTGATGGGTTCTCAAAAATGGCTAGCCGGTCTATTTCAACGACACGAAGCCTACCTAAACATTTAGCCGTAACCCTCACATGCTCCCTCTAGAAATATTAGATCCCATCATCAGAGTGTGTTCATTTGGAGGGTTATTGTATATAAATCTTTTCAACTAATAAGATTAATTGCTTTTGTGAAAGCAAATTTCGCTTTTCAATGTTAAAGGCTCACTACAAAAATTAATTCCTGTGACTAGCTAGAAGTAATTCATAATTATAATGGGTTAATTCATGTCTGCAATGATTTTATCAGAAAACTTAAACGTTTGAACTTCTCACTCATGAATGGCTAAGTGACTGCAAATATTTATGAGACTTACAATTTTCACAGTTCAGACTAGTGCATAGACTTTGTGTATATAATGAGCTGGTTTATTAGACTTTTTAAATTTCCAGAGACCGTCTACCATTGCGATAAAATTTTTCTCATGGAGACGACTAATTCAACGCTGCACTTTCTCTCGAGCGATATTCATGGATTACTCCTTCTATTGGAAATACTTTCGAGAACTAAAAACCTGTTGTTGTATTTCACCGGCATAAAATTCCGGTTCCGTCGAGGTTCTGGCGTAAATTACTAATTTTTTTCACTTACTTACGAATGGATCTATTACGTTATCTTCCACAATCTGGGGAACAATAATTGTTTTATCTAATGGTATACTCATTACTCTTACCGTCATTCGCAACGTTGGTCTCCTTGGGAAGGGCTCAGCTACGGCAATCCTCAGCTCTTCGTTTTCACCGCTTCCTGGAAATGAGACAACAATGAATAGTGCAGTCCGTTAATTTCACTAAAACGAAGGAAAGCGATGTTGAACACAGAAGCGCAAAACAATCTTACTGTATCCTCCACTCGCATTTGAACTATTAGGAGTTATGAACCATTTATAGGTTATGCCAGGAGCTAAAATCTAAAAGAACACACCGTCATAAAAATAATTATTGAAATTTTTTCTTTAATGAAACATAGCTACAGAGCATAGAATTATATTGAAAAATATTTGAAGATGAAAATGATGAAGACATAAAGAACAAGATATGAAGCCTAGAAGGAATTTTATGGGCACATAAGATTAAAATCTTTAAAGCATAGGAATAGCCGTGTGACTTGACAGTCTCCAAAGCTGAGGACGCCACACCGCTTAATTAATGATATAGAAGCCTAACTCAAGCAAGCCTATTATTTGATGTCCAATAGTCATGTGCCCGAACTCTAAAAATAAAGCGAGGAATGACCGTTTGTTGAAGACTTGAGACCAGATGAAACGCTTTTTTAATGCAGTAGCATGCATTCGATATAAAATAATTCAATCTATGTTATAAATGCTTAAGCTGAATGAAAATTAGGATATAAACTTGTAATTGTCGTTAACTGCCAGACGTTAAGCCATGTGAAAACAAGTAATATCAAGATGAAAAATAAGTGACTTGAGAAATCGATCCCAATATTAAATTTTGGGAGTTTAATTTTTAATTTAATTAACGACAGGGAGGCTAATACAGTTTCATTTTCAATGTAACTCCCACTCTTTTGTTAATGCATTCATTCATAATCTAAAAACGACAACGTTGTAGTTCTTTAATTAAGAGAAGCCCTTTCACCTTCATTTCGGTGTAGGGTACTCAGGCGTGAATTTTGTTTATTATTCTCCTTGTCTCTCAGCTAGTTAGTTCCTGTACTTACCTAGTATGACCGTTACACTTTATTAAATCAATGAACACTGTAGCAATCCTTAATCATTCGTATGAAAACAAATCTCATTCCACGCAATTTAAAGCCTGCACGAGTCACCGTATCAACGACACCATTAGATTGCAACTTTCCTCTCAGACTGAACACTTTATTAGTTTTTGTTTAACTGCGCTGAAAATTGGACCTCTCGCTCGTTTATCGACGTAGCGACTTCTTTTAGGGCTCATTGTATTAGGAAAGGAATTTACTGAACTGTGACCGGAGAAATTTTGGATAAACGTCCAGTTTTTTAGATGATTCTTTTGAAGTGAAAAAATTAAATTTCTGCTTAGTATTACTTGAATGATTTCTAAAAATGATTCTATGACAAATTTGAAATTCTCTTCAGGAAATTTTTAAAACGTTTTCTGCGTCGAAAAGCAATTGAAATAACTCACTGTCGAGTACAATTCTGTGTCTGGAAATTTCGATTTCACTAGTCCCCCAAAAAACTTTCTTTCCGAATAACTTGTTTTCTATGCCGAAATTCGAAAATTATACCCGAGCAAAAATTTCTTGTAGTTAAATTTTACTCATATCATTCTAGTTTCAAACCATTTGGTTCTACACGGAAATTTTGTCGTGGATCAGATGTTCCTCTAATGGTTTCAACAGATGTAAATTCAAGCTCCTTTTTGGGAGGGTAGGTATCATGGTTATGAAATTATGTGTAGCGTTTCAACTTGTATCATATTCGAATGAGATAAAACTATCATGATTTATACATTCAGTCGAATATTTAACTTCTCTGGTTTTACGAATCGCAGTGTAAAAACAACTTTTTTTCAACGAGCTTACAGTAATGAGAGCATAAACACTGGTCCACGGGTTTAGATTCGAATAGTCTATGATGAATGAAGTTAAATAAGGAAAATTGGCTTATTAAGTTTGGTTAGATTCGGTTATGTAAGTTCGGGTTTATTGATATTACGAATTGCTATATTAAAAATTTCAATCATGTTGATTTTTTCCGAGAGTAAAAAGCAAAGGATTGCGAGTTTACGTCCGAATACTTTACGGTGAATGAATATTGGTTAGGCTAGGTTCAAGTTAGGTTAGGGTAAACTTGTTTTGATAGTTCAGATTCACTTATTTTACGTATTGAAACATAAGATGAAGTAAACTCGAATAAATAATTATTTGAGTTAACGTGTTTTTGCTGGGTGAGTTCAGGTTCAAGTAAAATTTAATGGGCCAGAAAATGTTGACTTATAAACCAACCGTGAATATCTTCACGGGTCCAGTGGGCATCATAATTTTCCGATTGGGATTGATCAAGCTTCATTTATACGACGGGAAAATTATTCAGCTTTCCAAGAATTGGCTTATTTTTTGGAACAACGTTGCGTGCACTTCATTACTATGAGCTAAATATTTTATGACATTTAAAATTAGACCATCCTACTGATATTCCTTTCTACAGGACGTTTATTTAGAGCTATTCTGCTAACGCCAGAGTGCGGCTACTCTCAAATCTATATCCACTGATGCTACACCTTTTCACTTCAAATTAATCCAAGTCAGGTTCTAATTAATCCTAGTCAAGTTCAAATTAATCCAAGTCAAGATCAAATTAATCCAACCCTAAGTTGAGTTAAGAATTTACGTAATCACTCATTGATTTGAGCTTTTATGTGTTAAATATGTATCTATTGGATGTGATGAGCGAAACAATCGTTTTTCCTTTCAGCGAGGAATATATAAAATCGCCACCAACGTTGCAATCTAAAGTAAAGACAAGCTGTCGTAAAATGCGCTAAGTATCCGGCATCACCAGGCAGAGTGTGGTTCAGATCTTTGAGCGGCATAAAAAGATACAAGTCAATTATAAAAACTTCGTATTATACTGCTCATTAAAGTTGTTTTAAAATTCTACATTAATGGCAGTATGCATCCATTGAAATATTTATTTTCAAATGGTAATTTCATATAACCCATAGTAGTACCGAAGATCTATTTACACTCGTATAGAGATTTATATACGTGAAATTTCACTTTATCACATGTACGAAATCATATATACATGAGACTAAATAAAATTACCATTGGACGATTTGTAGATTTATTCTTTGAAATAAATTTACGAATGTGCTTCACTGAGTACTTATGTACGATACCGTTTGATTACAATATATATGAGTACATTACTACACAGATACATTCCTGCATTAGCAATACAAATGTTGCCCCATTCCTTCAAAATAATAGGCCAAGGAAAAAAAGAAGAAAAAACAGTTTATTTTCAATAAAGATGGTACAAAAAGGTAGCACATCATTGGTTTTTAAAATATCTTAAACTAAATACACTTAGATGATACACACACATGAGTATTGTAATACCCATGTCACTAGTTGAAAAGAAATTTTTGAGTGCAATGTACTCCTAATGTCGCTTAATGTACATTTGATGTTACATGCAAATATAATTATAAGAGACAACACAATTTCATTGACAATACACTTTCATTGTGGGATGAAAACACTTCTGACAGTTTACATGTACATGAAATAAAGCTCTGAATTTCTTGACGCCAGAAAATAATATTAGAACTGCTTGTTACGGCAGATGTTCAAAAATGTCATTTCAAGGAAGCATAAGAAAAAAGATATATAGTATAAGCAAGAGGACCACGAAAATTTCAAGTTTTGTATTTCTAACTAGAATTTTTTTAACAGAACGGTCATTAGTTGATAAGCATTTTGCTTATATATATATGGATGATCACACAACAAATTTATGTTTTTTTTACGTGAATGCTTTACAATAATAAAGAGACGATGAGTTAGGTAATGTTACAAGTTGAGAGTGTACAGAAAAAAAGACCGGTATCTCTAGTTAAAATGCCAGTTGTCAGCTTAGTTCACACATATGTGCAAATTTACATGTAAATATATACACATATACATGCACATACATACACCTATCACGCACACATACACATATACATATCTATGCATGGAGGCAATCACAATACATATGCGTTCTACAAAAATGTGCAATGTACTGAGATATAGGATAATGAGCAAAGGAGGTTCGGAACAACTTTTTCAATACGTGTTGCTGCTTACAATTTCTAGTGAAATATTGTAGCGATGTTTAATTAAATATTGTAACGAAAAGATCATTGGTTGATAAGCGTCTTATTTATCATATGTGGGTGATCGCGCAACAAATATAAACATGTATTTTTTTATTAATGCTTTGCAATAATGAAGTGAAATGATGCATTATGTAGTGACACCTACACCCATATACGCACACATAGCGTGCACACTTACACATATACACAAGTAAGCATGAGCGCAAGTTTCAGCGTAAACAAACATCGGCATCTACGGATACTTTATTTCAATTCAACGCTTTCCCCCGGTCAAGACCGAAACCCATTTCAGACACCTGGGTAGAGTGAGGTATTGTGCTTAGAATTTTTTCTCCTATACCCAACGGAGAAAATCGCCACCAGCGCCGGGACTCGAACCCTCGTTGCCCTCACGGAGGCAGGTCCTAAAGCCACACGGCTATATGGAAGCGCTAAGTTAAAAGACACACTAACTGTGTCTCCAGGGAACAAGTAACTGCTGTTTCTTTTATAGATCTTCCTACTGTTTCTTCCATTCTCCAGCTACCTGCTGTGCAGCAACCTCCAGCAACACTCCTCTTGTTATAACTTAATACTTATCTTCGCTCCCCTATATATAGCCCTCTTTCCGTACACGGTGTAGTAAGGCCTTCACACTACGTTAATGATAGTATAAACCACACAAGAAATAAACGACCCAATCCATAATGAATATGACACTAATTATTCTACGACAAAAAACTGTAATATGAATTCACCTTCGATACTATCTCTAAGGCTGGGGTTCTCAAAGTGGGGTCCGTGGTACTTTGACAGGGGGTCCACAGAATTTAACGAATTTAACAGTGAATGAATTCATACATATAAATATATATATTTAAATACTTATTTTCCTGAGAGGTACACATGTGTGGGGGTCCTCTGCTTATTTTCTCTAATAAAAGAGGTCCTTGGTTGAAAAAAGTTTGAGAAACCCTGCTCTGAGGTATACTTGCGTTGAGTGTAAATGAAGCCGTGAGATCGAATTTATCCGTTGATCACTTACAAGTGATTAACAGAACTTCATTGTGAATATGTTAGGCTATAAAAACGGTTCGTGCTTCATTTCCCGTTTTCAATATTAAGTGCGTAATTAAAATACCGCATTAACTTGTTCGATAATACAGTATATGACGTCATTACTGTATGTCATGCATTATCAGACTGTGTCATGCATAAATAAATTTAAAAATGGAAATAAAAATACTACATATTATCCTGTTTTTCTTTTCATAGACCACAGTTCATGCGTGAATGAAAAAATGAGCTTCCTCCCTGACAGGCTTATTTGCAAATTCATGTAGATTTTAATGAACACTTTAATAATGTTTTTCACTTTTAAGTACGGTTATTTGCCAACTTATATACGGGCTATCCAATTCTTGGGCAGAATACTTCAAATTGTCTCCCATTTTTACGCTGCGTTGTCAGCATCGTAAATGAGAGGGAATGGGCAGATGTTCTGAATAAATTTTCACAGGCGGTTTATTAACGTTTCGTTTTCTGGCTATTATATATTTCTAGTTGGCAAATTTATGTATTTGCAACTGAAAACTCTTTTCACAGCGCTAATATTGTAAATTTTATTCTGAGAGAATAATTAATTTTCTAAATGCAGCTGTGCCGCCAGAATTGTCATTTGTTATCTCATACTTGGCAAACGCAAATAAGTAATGTGTTGGTTGAATACAAAATAAAAGGACAACAGAGTAATACAAGACATACTGCAACATTAACAGCAATTGTGACAGATATTTGATCATGTTTTTTACAGTTACGGACCATTGAAACAATGGAAATTAAGTGAATTCCGTATAATCCCCTGAAGAGTCATTCGAATCTGTAATATTCAGTTTATCTGTGAAAACCACTCCTAAATGTAAAGAAAAGCCGTTGGATCAAAAGACAACGTCCAAGATTTCGTTACAACGAAGAATTCAATTTACTCCCGTAATTTTTAATTGACCCGTGAGAACAACGGAAATCAGCAGAAGTGTCCGGTATGGAAACGAATTACGGCTAAATTTGTTGATTTAACAGATAATATTCTGAAAATGGACGAGAAGCCATCATTCGTTTCATTTTAACAGATAATTGGGATGTCTTTGTCGGTATTTTTTGCTGTTTTTTACAGTTATAGGTGTGATGAATACAAATTGATAGTGGGTTTGTTGGACAAAAATGTCGAATACTCGACACTTTATTATCAGCTTTACGAGTGCATATTGTAACAGGATCAACATGCTCACCACATAACCAATTTATAAAAAACCTACTCAGATAAAGCGGACAGATTTTGCTGATGAGTAGGGAATTATGACCGTCGAACACGTTGATCACGATGTATGTGAGCCGGCTATGTACACGCAGGTAATTTTCACAATGCATTTTGTCAATCAAAGGTCTCAAACTCAAATTTCAATAATACATAATCAAAGCTCAAAGAAGCACGATCTAGTTCAAGTTTGATCTTCTCAAAATTACTTACTACAACTGACTTCAAAGACAACAAATTTCAGCTCAATCATTGCGATCAACGTGGTAAGTGCCTTCCTATAGTGTAAGTTTCTCCTATCGCAGTCAACATGTTAACACATACGCCTAAAATAAAACAAAAACAACCACGTAAGATTACCCAGAATTACCTCTGTTTCCGAAATTCCGATCGCTATTCAATAGAATGTAAAATTAAATTGCAAAGTAAAGACAAAACTATCGTTCGATGGCATATCGCTTGAAAAGTCACTATTCAGCTGAACTATTTCATGAAAAACTCGTAAATAGGTCCACCGAGTTTCAGAATATGGTGCAATCTGACGAAGTTGAAATTCAAGTTTCAATCTCCAATGAGAACTTTACAGCAGCTCTCAATGAATGTGCACATTACATCATCAACAAAACTAAGCCAAAACTCGCTGTTTGGATTACTGACAAAATTAAAAAAAATGAACAGAATTAAGAAAACTTACGAGAGTGCAGAGAAAATAGATCGAACAGTACTTTATACAAGAGATAGAAAGAACATGAAAAGTCTCTTCGAAAGAATATCACACAAGCAAAACAAACTCGCTTTCACCAGGCACTATTAACGGCTCAAAATAACCCAAAATGAACATGGGAAATCATTAGTGAGGTGGCTCAATATAAAAATTTAGACCGCATAAATAATTTTGAAAATCCCATGGCAACAGCCACGGATTTCAGCTAATTCTTTTCAAAAGTGCTCAAGTTGTCAATGAAGTACGCAAAAAAATTCAAATAAACTATCAGTTGAAAATTCATGCCCTACTGCACTTTTGAAGGCTGTCGCCCAGTGGAAACCACGTCCAGTCGATTTACCAGAGTTAAGAAATATCTTATACTCATTGAAAAACTCAAAGGCAGTCGGGTATGATGGTATCAGCCTTCAATATATCAGACAATTTCCCACTCACAGCACTATTAATTCGTATGATAATCAATACATCAATAGCAACTAATAAGTTTCCCAACCAATTGAAATACTCCAGAACACTGGTCAACAAATTTTGAAAAGTTGTGTGCTTCTTAAATGATATTTGTTGATTCTTATGTATTTTTCATTCAATGAATCCAAATATCACGTTGAAAAATGTGTATTGGCTACAGGTTCAAAGATACGAGGCATGCAATATTTGACAAATTAATTTTAATATACAGTACATGTCATTATGTTTTAAACTGTAATCCACATCTACTCTCTGCCTTTTTGCTTGACGCTTATAATAGGTTGAAGAGTCGTCTCTTGTGACGGATGAAACAATACTGAGGGCAGAGAGACTGAGCGTAGTGACTAATATACACGTCCGCCAGCCTGTAGGAACGTGTTGAGACATGCGTATCACGAAAAGTGTAGCTACCAAACAATATTAGCCATGATATTTGTTACCAGCAACCTAAAATTCTGTGAGAAATGCTACTTTGGTCTCCAAAGCATTTTGGTTGTTGACCAGTGTAATTAGACCGTTGCATTAAACTGGCGACATAATTAAACCTGACTCCTGTTAATACAGATATTGGTCTGTCGTCTTTCATGTCTTCAATAATCTCAACTGCGTGCTACCTTTATTACCTCAACCCATTATTTCACAATACGTTCAAACTATCTAAAAACTGTTGATATTCCCCGGAAATACACTATGCAAACATTTCTTCTCTTCAACTCTGTCAAACACCTAAAAACTACACCACTTTACATTCAGGTACTACACCTCTAGA